>PVIU01003781.1:0-138471 GCA_004026605.1 Ondatra zibethicus | reverse complement strand
GTGTGTGTGTGTGTTTAGGGCAGGGTCTTACATTGTATCTCTGGCCGTCCTGGTTGGCCTCCAACTCACAGAGGTCCACCTGCCTCTGCCTCTAGAGCGTTGGGATTAAAGGTGTGCACCACTATACCTGGCTGTCTCAGGTTATTTTTTAAAGGAACTCACTTTTTAGACCAGGCTAGCCTCTGGCTGTCCTGGTTGGCCTCCAACTCACAGATCCACCTGCTCCTGCTTTCCAAGTGACAGGAGTACGCCACCCCTTCCTGGCAACGCCAAAAGTTTTTACGTTAAGTGAAAAACTGGACATGGGATGATGAAAAAGAAACCATTTTGGATAGGCAAGAATACTCTAATTATGGTAATACTACTTTGTTAAAACTCATAAAATTATGTCCTCACCGAGTAACTATGTTGTGATGACTTCTGCCCTACCTAACGAAAAAAAATAAAGAACAAGGTTATTAAGCGAGCTAAGATGGTTGGAGCCCACATTTTTAGTTACCTCCCCTTTCACTTCCTCTGAAATAGCACAGAAGAGTTGGAGGTGAAGCACACGCCTGGAGTCCCAGCGCTGGGGATGCAAGAGAATTTAGAATTCAAGGCCAGCCTACACAGGAAGTCTGTCTCAAATGAACAAATTATATATCAGAGGACATTAGCCAAGAGTATCTTGCAGCTGCAGCAAATGGGTTAGAGTGGGGCTGGGGTTCCTTCCCAGAAGAAAACTTCCCTTGGTTCTTAGGCAGATTGATAGGGAGGTGAGATGTAATTTTCATGTTTACTTTCTTTTTTTAAAAAAAGATTTTTAGTGGTGGTGGCACACGCCTTTAATCCCAGCTCTTGGGACACAGAGGCAGGCGTATCTCTGTGAGTTCGAGGCCAGCCTGGTCTACAAAAGCTAGTTCCAGGACAGGCTCCAAAGCCACAGAGAAACCCTGTCTTGAAAATCCAAAAAAAAAAAATTATATTTTTTAATTAAAAAATTTACTTTTCATTCTATATGTTAATCTGTTTCCCCTCCCTCCACTTTCTTTTTCTTAGGGGTGGTGGTGTTGAAACAGTATCATGTAGCCCAGGTTGGCCCTGAACTCCTGATCTTTCTGCCTCCACCTCCTAAGCTCCAGGCCCCTAAATGTATTTTAAGCCTCGGGTAGAGGAGCATTTTTTAACATGCAAACTGCAAATGCCCTAGCCACCCTGAGACATGTCTTGTATCATTCTATAGACAAATTGAGATTTGTTTATAATTGATATTGGCTCCATCAAAGTCCTCGTCCCCTCCCAGTAGCAGGACCACAGAAAGCTTGTGGACTCTGCCTCATTTCACCTGCTGATAGGGGACAGGGCTTCAGGGAGTACGATCAGCGTCTCGGGTGATTCACACAGCCTGCACTGCAGCAGTCTATGTGACTAAATAACGCCTGTTTAATGAACCAACTTGGGTGTCAGTGTGCTGTGCAGCGTTTGCTTCAGTCCTTGCTAAGCCTGTGTCAGAAGTTGTGCACAGAGACCTGCATAAGGTGTGCTGAAGGTGTAAATGTAATCTGCCCACCCTCCAGGGGTGCGTCATAGGAGAGGACAAGGCTAGGGGTGGAGCTCACTTACCTTGCCTGAGGTTCTGAGTTCTCTTCCCAGCTCCACAGACGACCACAAAGGCCTGCACCTACAGTTCCAGCACTCAGAAGTTCAAGGTCATCCTCAGCTACGTAGTGTGTTCAGGGCCACTTGAAAACTCCTTTCTAAAACTAAAGGGATCAGGGAGATGGCTCACCTGGTAAGAACACTTTATAAGCCTTATGACCTGAATTTGGCTCCCCAGAAGCCATGTAAAAGCTGGGCGTAATGGTGCATGTCTGTCAGTCCACAGCGCCACATAAACCAGGCATTGTGGGGCATGCCTGCACTCCCAATGGGGAGTAGATCCAAGGCCCTGTGTTGTCACCTAGCAAAGGAGGCAAGAGGCGCTGTCTTGGGTGGCAGAGATAGGGCCATCACAGGGCAGAACTTGTTTGTTCCCTAAGTTTATTATGTGTTCAGACATTCTTTATCTTGTTCTCCTTACCAAGTTGTTGGGTTTTTTTTTTCAGTGTAAGTTTGCCCTGGGTTTAGGAGGGGTGCTTTCTTTTCTGCTTCTTTCTTGTTTATTTATTGGTTTTTCAGACTGTGTCACTCTGTGTACTATTTCAGACACATTTTTTCTCACTGTCAACATAAAATAAGTTCCTTGGAAACAAGGCTTTGTTTTACTAAATTCTGTGTCTCTATGCCCTGAGCCATGGCTGGCATAGCAGCGTGCTTCCCCCAGTAATACTTATCATGCCAGCTAGGTGGAAAGAGTACCTTGCATTTTTTAATGGTTTTCTTTCTTCTTTTTCTGGGCTTTTTCAAGTTTCAGGCCTGTCGAGGAGCACAGACAGCTGCTGCTGCAGCTCCCCGAGTCAAAAAATTTGCCATTTACCGATGGGACCCAGACAAGACTGGAGACAAACCCCGAATGCAGACTTACGAAATTGATCTGAATAAGTAAGTGTCTGTGCCAGCCAGGTGCTTGGTAAGGAGCAGGCCAGGAGGGTTTGCTTGGTTCATGGTTAGGTCTGGTTTGTGGTGCCAGGGACTGAACCCAGGACCTCATGTATGTTAAATTTTACCACTGAGCTATGCCCCCTCTAAGGAGAACTTATAATTTGATATAGGGACATACTTTTCAGGATCTAAGAGACATAAAAACCTGATTCTCTAATGTTTTGGAATCTGTCTTCTGGTTTTTGGTTTTTCAAGACAGGGTTTCTCTGTGGCTTTGGAGCCTGTCCTGGAACTAGCTGGCCTCGAACTCACAGAGATCCGCCTGCCTCTGCCTCCCGAGTGCTGGGATTAAAGGCATGCGCCACCACTGCCCGGCCTGTCTTTTGTTTTTAAAGTCAGGTAGCTATCTACTTGAGAAAGATAAACACCAAAAACCAACCACTGAAAAATTCCTTCGTTGTGTTATCCCAATTTCTTTTTCTTTCCTCCTCTTTTTTTTTTTTTCCTGTGTTTTATTTTGAAACAGTCTTATAGCCCAGGCTGGTCTTGAACTCATGTTATTGTTGAGGAAGGCCTTGAACTTATGATCTTCCACCCTCTACCTACTAAATTCTGGGGTTATAGTTGTGAGGTGCTGGAGATTAAACCCATAGCTTCATGCATGCTATAGCAGCCCTCTGCCAACTGAACTACATCCTCAGCCCCAAATCACACTCATAGGCAACTATTTTATTAAGGAAAAAAATTAAAATATTGCCAAATAATTAGAGGTAAACTGTGTAAATCAAAACTCAGTAAACCAGGCATGGTGGTGCACACCTTTAATCCTAGCATTTAGGAGACAGAGGAGCCACAGGACAGCCAGAGCTACAAAGTGGGACCCTGTTTCAGATAGATAGATAGATAGATACAAATAAACAACAAAACAAACTAAAAAGTTTGATTCCAGTTTGGTCTGCATGAGCCACAGGACAGCCAGAGCTATAAAGTGAGACCCTGTCTCAAGTAAGAGAGAGAGAGAGAGAGAAGAAAACAAACAAAAAAACCCACCTCAGTATGTGGCTAAAAATATAGAATCCAAAAAAAAAAAAAAGTAAGGCATTTCTGAGTTTCCTTCCAGGAATGCTAGAATAGGCTTTCATCAGACTGACCGCAGGGAGCAGATAGGAATGACCTGAAGGCACTGGGAAGTGACCAGCAGTAAACAAAAATATTGGGAGAATGTGGACTCCACTGTTAGCTGCATCGTTTTCCTCCATGAGGTCAGGGCCGCAGCCTGCGTAGCAACAGAAAGATTAAAACTAGGGGAAGCAGGGGACATGGAAAGTGTGGGGACTCTGGAAAGAAGTGAGATTCTGTGTGCAGCCTCTTTCCAGTGCTTGGACCTGCCATGTTGGTCGCCTGCTAAAAACAATGAGACGTTAATTAACACTCCTCAGTAAAATCTGGTGGGATCCAGGATTGCTAATTATACAAAAAACAAAACAAAAAAAACAGTGAAGGAAGCAGACTGGCTAGGTATAGTAACCCAGACCCACAATTCCATCACTTGGTCAGTAGAGGCAGACCAGGAATTCAAGGTTATCCTCAGCTACATTGCAAATTTAAGGCCAGCCAGGACTACATGAGACCTTATCTCAAATGAACAAATAAAAACAGACTTTAGGGCTGTGAAGATGGAGACTCACAGATTGGTGCTGTCAGAGAGACTCATGCAGGGCCAGGGATATTAGATTCCCTGGAGCTGAGTCACAGGCAGTTATGAACTACCCAACATGGGCGCTGGGAACTTAGCTCAGGTCCTCTGCAAGAACGACATGTGCTCTTAACTGCTCAGCCATCTCTCTAGTCTGTTTTATTTTCTTTTATCATCTTTACCGTATTTCCTGTGGTGGTTATGTATTATTTTAACTACCAAATCAGGATCTTAATTTCAAGACCAGCCTGGACTACATAGTGAGACACCATCTCAAAAAACAGAACAAGAGAAAAGCAGGAAATGGCTGAGTGGGTAAGAGTGCTAGCCGTGCAAGCATGAGTCTGGATCCCAGCACCCATGGAGAATGTCAGGCGATGCTTTCCTGTATTTCCTGGGGGAACAGACCCAGGCAGGTCCAGATCTGGGGATTGCTGACCATCAGCCTAGCTGAAAAGCAGCCACTCCAGGTTCAGTGAAGGCCCTGTCTCAAGGGAATAAGGCAGAGCATTAGAGGGAGACTCTAAACAGCATCGTCTGGCTTCCACATGCATCTACTACACACACACAAAAGAATAACTGCAGTAATTAAACCTTTAAGCAAATAAGGTGGGGTTTTTTTTTGTTTTTTTTTTTAAATAAAACTGTAGGAAAAAAATCTGGTGCTGATATGGTACTGAATGGGTCATGCCTCTGGGTGTTCTGATCATTGTACAGTAGCGAAGCAAGGATGCTACCTTTGTGAATGCAGCCGAGGCCTTTTCTCTATCAGGTGTGGACCTATGGTGTTGGACGCTCTAATCAAGATTAAGAATGAAATAGATTCCACTCTTACCTTCCGAAGATCATGTAGAGAAGGTGAGCATGACTTTCGTTATCGCTAGACCTTGGCTGGGATTCTGACTCCGGTGAGTCTTGGCTGCCACTGATGGGGACACCCTGGAGAGCAATTGCAGCACTGCGAGGTGACCTCCTTGCTGCTGAGACTAGTACAGCGGGCAACAAGGGAATAGAGGATATATACACAGATGCTGTATAGCACCTTCTTTTTCCTGAGAAATGGCTTCCCAAGTTTGACCTGTGATGCAAGTTCTGATTTCCCCTTGAGACCTTTGTCTCGAGGTTCCTCTGTCTCGTGGTTCCTGTTAGCTGCCATGAGCTCGCTGGCACCAGGGAGGACAGGCTAGCTGGCATTTTCACTATGAGCTCTTTGTTTAGCGAGAGGTGCGATTTTCTTGCTGAGACCCCTCCAGACTCGCACTTGTCATGGGATGACACGCTGGTGCTGATGTTGAGACTGTGAAAATACAACCCTGCTCTAACAGCTCTGCATTAGTCTGTGTATCTGAAAATATGTAGCTGAGGGTGTGGAGCACTGGACTTGCAGAGGCAGGAAAATCTCTGAGTCTTTGAGATCAAGTTCAGGGCCAGCCAAGGCTACATAGTGAGACCCTGTCTCAAAAGAGGGAAAGAGGGCTGGAGAGATGGCTCAGTGGTTAAGAGCCTGCTTGCCTAAAGGTCCTGGGTTCAATTCCCAGTAACTACATGGTGGCTTACAACCATCTATAATGAGATCTGGTGCTCTCTTCTGGCCTGCAGGCATGCATGTAGGCAGAATACTGTATACACAATAAATAAACAAATCTTTAAAAACAAAAAAGGAAAGAGGAAAGCCAAGCAGTGGTGGCGCACACCTTTAATCCCAGCACTCAGGAGGCAGACAGGCAGATCTCTGTGAGTTTCAGGACAGCCTGGTCTACAAGAGCTAGTTCCAGGACAGCGAAAGCTAAAGCTACACAGAGAAATCCTGTCATGGAAAAAGAGGGAAAGGGGGGATTAATTGCTAGTGATAATGTAACAAAAGTAAAAATGTTTTAAAATATGATTTTAAGCAAAAATAAAATTAATTTAATAACAATAATTAAAAAGAAAAAACTCAAAAGGCAAAAATCACATGGTGCCTTGAGGCCTGTGTGGCCCTTGTGGCTGTGAAGCCAGAGCTGTTGTGTCTTCATGTGAGATGGGTAGGTGACTACGTGAACTTAATATATGGGGAGGGGGAAATGGGCTGTGGAGTGACGGGACTCTGCAAGGACCTGTAGTGGGGTGGACACCAGAAGTCAGCCACAGAGGCAATCTCCATGTCTGTGCTCTGCTGCTCACTAGCCATGGAAACCTGGGATAATAAAAGATGGAAGAAGCCAGCTGGGGCTTCAAGGAACTGAGGGTTTAGCTTAGTAGGTAGAGTGTGTGGCCTGGTTCAAGTTTGAGGTCCAGGCAGAAAAAAAAAGGGAGGAAAGACATCTGTTAGCACAGATACTAATGGTGGTCATCATGGCCCAGAAGAAAAGATTGGGAGCCTGAGGCCACCTGGTGTCTCTCTCAGGGATCTGTGGCTCTTGTGCCATGAACATCAACGGAGGCAACACTCTGGCGTGTACTCGCAGGATCGACACTGACCTCAACAAAGTCTCAAAAATTTACCCTCTTCCGCATATGTATGTGATCAAGGATCTAGTCCCTGTGAGTGTCTGTGGCTCTCCCACCTGGTGCAGGGGGCGGTGCAAGTGTGTCCTGCAGGGGTGGCGCGAGCACAGCCTGCCCTCTGTTCTTCAGAGCAGGCTAGGTCCGGGTGTCCGCAGCTACTGTGGTATACGTTACCAATCAGGCACTCGCTGTGTTCATGGCAAGGGGAATTCCACAGTATCCCCAGAGACATTAGGAACCCCCCTTCCCAGGTCCACACCAGTGTGGCCTATGTGTTTGAAGAATCTAAATGGCAGGTGACATGCCTGGAAATCAGCCCTTCTGAAGCTCAGATTGTGGGGTTTGTTTGGAAATAGGGGTTTAGAACTCCAGAGTTGAGCTAGCCCCAGAAATGGAGGACGTGGCCTTAACTGCAGAGACTTCGTGTGGAAGATATGCAGGAAAGCAGCAGTAGTTGGCTTTGCGCTGAGCTCCCCTCCCTCTGCTGGCTTCCCTGACTTGGGGCAGCAGGAGAAAGGACTGCAGCTGGTCTTGCCATGTCTTCAGCTGGTGTGGCTAACACTAACCATGTCCCCTTCTAGAACCTTGATTAGTCTCAGCCTCTGAGAGTTTGGTCTCTGACTATCATGGGGAGGGAAAGTGCAGTGTCTGAAGTGACAGCAAGCTGGAGGCCCTCCCTGGTGGAAGCTGACCTCTCTCCTACTGCCCTCTCCTTTCCCTCAGGATCTGAGTAACTTCTATGCACAGTACAAATCCATTGAGCCCTATCTGAAGAAGAAGGATGAGTCCCAGGAGGGCAAGCAGCAGTATCTGCAGTCCATCGAGGACCGGGAGAAACTGGTCATTACTTAAACCTACTGTCATGGTTGGCGAGGGTGCTTTCCGGACGGCGGTAGAGCAGTAGGGTGGAGGGCAGCATAGGATACTACTGAGGCCCCAGTGGGAACTTGAGGACTGCCCAGCAGTCCTCACTGAGACACCGGGGCAAACTGCCAAGGAACTTCAGTGACCTCTGTGCTGCAGACTGCATGCTGGTGGGGAACCTGAACTTGTTCATGACTCTTAGGTCTGTGAGGGGTTATTGATTATCATATCTATATGCACTGTTGTTGGATGTAAGGGCTCTGAACTCTGTCTGTTCTAGCAGAAGTTTGCATTTCATTACAAGGTATTTTTTTTTTAATGAATCTATTACACCGCCACAAACCACCCTTGGATTTCACCCAGAAAGCACACAGCAGGCTGGCACTTTGTTGGTACCTGCTCTTTGACTTCCTTTCTCTCCAACAGGATGGATTGTATGAATGCATCCTGTGCGCCTGCTGCAGTACCAGCTGCCCCAGCTACTGGTGGAACGGAGACAAGTACCTGGGACCTGCAGTTCTCATGCAGGTGCAGTGCTCCTAACTTAAGCAGCCAGAAGTCCTTGAGGATGGTGGCCTGCTGTAGGGATGGTGGTCTGCGTAGGGATGGTGTCCCGTGACATGCAGTACATCCAATGTCTTGCTCAGATGGCTCTCAGCAAATCCGAGGTTTCATCTTGCTGCACCTTTGTAGCAAGGACCATCTCAAAGGGAGGGACCCACTGGACAACCGGTGTGAACTGGATCCCTGGGCTGTGGGCTGTGTGGCAAGGAGAAGCATCTTGAGGGGCAGCTGCTCATCAGAAGGCAGGAAGGAAGCCTGCCTTTCAGATTTGTGGTCAGTGCTTTCAGAGACTGAAGCAAGTTGAAAGACAACTTCATGTTTCTCATTTTCCCATTAAAAAGGAAGTTAAAGGCCGTGTGACCACAGAATATCTTGACCATGCCATGTGCAGTCAGGTATACTCACTGCCACTGGCTCTCCAGGATCTGAGTTGTTGGAAAGCACACAGGTCTCAGTAACACAGCTGGAACGGACCCTGTGGTAAACCATTGTGAGTTCGCTGATCTCAGGGGATGTGTTGATTGATAGAAAATGACAAACTGTCCATGGTGGTTATGATAGCTCATTATGCCTGTAATCCCAAGCCTTTGAGAGGTTGAAGCAGGAAGATGATGAGTTCAAGGCCAGGCTGGGAGCCTTAAAATAACAAACAAGCCAGGCGTGGTGATGCACCCCTGTAAATCCAGCACTCAGGAGGCAGAGGCAGACAGATCTCTGAATTCTCCAGGCCAGCTAGGGCTATACAGTGAGACCCTTGCCCCAAACAAAGCATCTACTTATTCAGTGGCAGGTTCTAGCACAGGCAGGTGCTATAAGGAGAGGGAAAAGCGTTTAGCACAGCCTACCCTCACTAATTAGAACCTGGAACCGTATGAAATGAGCCGATGCCGGTACCATATCATTAAGCACCAAGGTACCAAGCACAGGGTGGATCAAAGGTTCATGACGATCATGAACACACCGAGTTAGGAAAGAGCTCAGAGCCTTCCTGCATGATGGGCAAGAACTACAGGGCAATGGCAAGGCTCCTACACTCCTGAGCCAAGCCCGTCCAGGCCAGCAGCTGACTCAGCTACCGTTCCCCCCCCCCATGCTTTCCCAGGCCTATCGCTGGATGATCGACTCCAGAGACGACTTCACAGAGGAGCGCCTAGCCAAGCTGCAGGATCCCTTCTCTCTCTACCGCTGCCACACCATCATGAACTGTACCCGGACCTGCCCCAAGGTATGGGCAGGAGTAGCACAGTCACTGGAGGTGAAGAGAGACTGGAGTCCCTGTTATCTCAATTGGGGCTTGAATGGCTGTTAGTCACAGACTCTACCAGGTCCCAAGAGGGGCAGCAGGCCTTACTTGTAGATGACAGAGATGTAGGGGACAAGAATGCCACCAGAAGCCAATGCTGTGAGAAACAGAACCAGGGTCCCTCAGCTGTATCACATCTCTGGCCACTGATCTGCTTGAGCCAGCGTGACAGGTCTCTGTTCTGCATAGCTGCTATCGGTCTCATGGGGCTCTGAGCTTTGGCCTCCCTGGTCACCCTCTTTCCTCATATGCTTTCAGCCTCCCCAGCTTAGACCCCAGCACCTTCAGATCCCACATTTCTTTTGTTGTTGTTTTGTCTTGTTTTGAGACAGGGTATCTCTGGCTGTCCTTGAATTTTGTAGACCAGGCTAGCCTCGAACTCACAGAGATCTGCTTGCCTTTGCCTCCTGAGTGCTGGGATCAAAGGTAAGCATCACTACCCTAGCTCTTATTTTTGAGAGGGAACTTTTGGTCCAGCTCTGCCCCACATAGCCCACTACAGTGGGAGTGTCCAGGTTTTTGTTTGTTTTTTGTTTTTTCAAGACAGGGTTTCTCTGTAGCTTTGGTGCCTGTCCTGTAGACCAGGCTGGCCTTGAACTCACAGAGATCCGCCTGCCTCTGCCTCCCAAGTGCTGGGATTAAAGGCATGTGCCACCACTGCCTGGCTGTGAGTGTCCAGTTTTAAATTGGCTGCCTTCTAATCTGGTATTTATCATGGACCTATGAGGTGTGACCCTGGCTGCCTTCCAAAGGACTAGGCAGCAAGTTCTATTGGAAACCTCTGCTCCAAGGGCCCAACCTCTCATCAAGGTCTTCAAGTCCTACACAGGACAGGCTGTGGCGGTGCAGGAGAGCATGGGTCTGTCCTGGGAACCTGACATTGACTCCAGCTGTGCAGTGTGCATTTGTGTGCCACACCATCTGTGCCCTTTTCACCTGTGCATTTTGGAGACTGCTCTGTCTTGCTGTGTGAAGAACCTCTCCTGTCTCGGGTTATTTTCATCTTTTTCCCTTTCTTCAGCGGTTTAGTTTCTGGGTTATTCTAACGTGAGAGGGCCCTTTCACAACCTCAGATAAGTCTAATCGTGCCATGTACCTACCATTTTCCTCCCAGCTTTTGCAAGGCTGGCACTTACTAGGGTACTCACCAGTCCTGCAAAACAGATGTTAAGCTGTGAGGCCATGCTGCAGCCAGGGCTGCTGGTTTTGGCCAGTCAGACTCAAGATACAAGGTGTTCCCATTTTTGAGAGTATGTAGTCTGCATTCGCTGACTTAGTGACAGTGATACTGACCTTAGCCCGTGTTTGCGATTAGATCGGCACGATAAATAACCAAGCCAGCTCAAGAACAGTTATATTTTAATGGTTAAAAAGGGGAAACTCACGCCACAAGAGTGGGAGGTCCGACATCCTATCTGCAGGCACCTGGGTCCTCCTGGTTTTGCTACCTGAACCCCAGGTAACCACACCCTAACTAGATATGATTGGTTGATAGAGTTTCCCCATCAACCCTGGGGGTCTAGGGCAGTCAGGGAAAGCTGTCTGCCATGGGCATGTTTGCCTGCTGGAGTGAGCCATGCCAGGAGTCAGTGTAACAGACCCCTGTAAACATCAGAAGTGGGGGGCAGGGCTGCCCTTGTGGGCTTGCTGGTTTTCAAGGGCTGGATCTGCACGCCACCCCTCCTGAGAAGGGACTTGGCTAGCTCTGTTCCCTCTGTCACACCTTACTGACCATCTTCTCTTCCCTCCAGGGTCTGAATCCAGGGAAAGCCATTGCTGAAATCAAGAAGATGATGGCGACCTACAAGGAGAAGAGGGCACTGGCTTAACCCTCTCTGTGCTGAATGTGCCTGTCAGCTCCGACTTCAAACACCTGGATTCTCCAGGAAAACAGCATGTATAATAAACATTGTAAGAAATAAGTAGGTGTTACTCTACATCATTAGCAAAAGCAATCCTGTTCCTTTGCCTTGTGCCAGGGCATCTTTGTCCTTACAGAGGTGATCAGGACTCCAGACCTGAGCTCTGGTGAGGATAAGGGACCACGGCTGGAGCATTTCACTCACGCTGCCCTTCTGTGAGATGGGACTAGTAACTGCCCGCCTCGCCTGCCGTGGATTCCCAGTCTCGGTAGTGTTAGCTAGCAGCCACGTGCAGCACCCATTTACAGTCTTCAGGACTACCTGCTGGTCGGTTTCTCCTTGCCATGGAGGCAAGGTTTGAGGTTCACACAGCAGTGACCCTGGCCCTGCTGTTTACCACACAGGTCTTAGCGTGCTGGGCAAACAATACAAAAATGAATGGAAAGTACATCAGTAAAGGCAGGATTGTAAGTTTGAGGCCAACCTGGGCTACATAGCAAATTCCAGGCTGAGCTTCTTAAATCAAGTTTAGGAAGGAAAAAAAGAAGGAAAAGTAAAAAGCCTTCAAATTCCCCTTGTCTTGTGTTCTCCTGAGCTTGTTTCCTAATGTGCACTCTCTCAAAAACCCCCTTTAAGCCAGGTATGTTAGCGTTCTTACCCTGTGACAGGTGATGATAATTCCATCCAGCGTGTGTCAGTGAGCGCTACCTTCCACTCCAGCATTCACAACCAAGGAATAACAGATGTAACCATTTTCGTGTTATAAGTTACAGGGCACCATTACTTTCTGACTATGTTTCTGCACTGAGCCCCAGCAGACCAGACTAGAGATCAAAATGGAGTAGCTGGTGCCAGAGTTCCATGACACCTACCAGACAGGCCAGACAGTGGTTCATTTCACAGGCAGGCCAGTTTCAAGTGACACAGTCATTGGTAATCCTGACCATAGTGATTGGCTGGTGTTGTCCAGGCAGCCCCTTTCCATTGCTCTGTCTCCTGGTCCCACCTTACAAGACTGATCCAACAGAGGTCTTCAACTCCAAAAGGAACTCCTGCTCAGCCCAGTGGTGCATTACTCTATGGAGTGAAGCAGCACTCGGTTCTAGAATCTAAAAGCTACCAGGCATGGTGGCCTCCCACACATAGGAGGAAGAGGCAGGAGGATCTTGAGGTCTAGGCCAGCCTCAGTGAGACCCTGACCCAAAACAGAAAAGGGCTGGAGTGCAATTAATTGAGTGGTGGTACACTTCCAGGCTCCAGGCCCCACCCTGACAGTGAAAGGGAAAGATACTCCAGGGCTGTGTTTTAAGCAGTAGCTGGAGACTCAGACCATCCCAGAAACAGGCTTTTTTATATCATGAGGCAGGCAGCTAAGAAAATGTCTGACACTCCAGAGAATGAGCCTTAGAGTATTTCTGAGCTGGGTGTGGGGGGGGGCATGCGTCTGTGATCCTAGCCATTGGAGGCAGAGGCTAGAGGATTCCGAGTTCCATGAGTTTGTACTAGCCTGGGCTACATAATTCTAGACCAGCCTGAGCAACCAGAGACCTTGCTTTTTAAAAAAAAAAAAAAGCAAGTGCTTATAGTCCCAGCACATGGGGGAGTTCTAGGCCACCCTGGACTCCATGAGATCTTGTCTCAAAAAGAACAAAAGAACGGGTGGGGACAAGAACAATGTTAACCAAGCTTGGTGGTGGTACACTCCACCTGCTGAGGCAGGAGGTCAAGGCCAGCCTGGGATACTTAGTTCTAGGTCAGCTCGAGCTACACAATGAGACCCTGTCTTTAATTTTTATTTATTTATTTATTTATATTTTATGTATGAATGCACTGCATGTACACCTGCACGCCAGAAGAGGGCACCAGATCTCATTACCGATGGTTGTGAGCCACCATGTGGGTGCTGGGAATCGAACTCAGATCCTCCAACCGTTAAGCCATCTCTCCAGCTCCCCAAAACCCTGTCTTTAAGAGAAAGAGATAGCCCAGTGGTGGTAGTGCAGGCCTTTAAAATTCCAGCACTCTGGAGGCCAAGGCAAGCAGGTCCTTGTGAGTCCAAGGTCAGCCTGGTCTACAGAGAGAGTTCAGGACAGCCAAAGATACACAGAGAAACCCTGTCTTGAAAAATATCTAGTAATAATTTCAAACAAGAGAAAGGGTGTGTGGGCGTGTACTCACCAGGTATATGGGAGGTAAGGTAAAACGCACATGTGTTTCCAGGCACCTAAAAGCCAAGGCCACAGATTAAAGAAGAACATCAATTATTAGACATTTAGAGCATGTGCAAAGCCCTGATCTGATTCCCTAGCACTACAAAAAGTAAAAAATAAATTTAGAGAAGAGGGTTTGTGCTCCCAGCATCTTGAGTTCCCGACTTCTAGACATAGACAAGCTGAACACTTAGCACCCCAAGTGACAATTAAAATGGGAGGCCACTCCAAGGCCAGCACTTGAGAGGTGGCAGGGTAAACCCACTTGCCCTGTCTGTGGACAGAGATCAGTTCAACCCTAATGGTCCTCTATCCTAGCCGGGAAGGTCACATTCCGGAGGCTCATGGGTAGTCAGACTTCGCTTCTGATATCTGGATCTGCAGGGAAGGTGGCGCATGAGGGTGAGCTCTGTAGCCTGGCTGCTGCTAAGGGTGAGGTGGCCCAGAACGTGAAGCTGTTTGAGTAAATGCTTAGTCTGCCACTGGATCGGAGGAATTTACGTTTTGCTGGTTGTGAAGGCTTTGAGCTGGTGGTGGCTGTGGTGGTGGCTGTGGTGGCAGTGGCTATAGTGGCGTGGTGGTGATAGTGGGCGGTGGCTGTGGCGGCAGCGGTTTGAGACAGGGCCTGAGACTGCAACTAAGACTGACCTGGAATCCACTCTGCAGCCTCCTCCTTTTTACTTCCCCAGTCACAGGATTACAAGCGTACACCACCATGCCAAATCAGACTTTTCTTTGGTATATTTTTTAATGTGTGTGTATTTGTGCGCATGTGTGCACAGTGCCTGGGGAGGTCAGAAATTAGGCAGATTCCCCTGCAGTTGGATTTACAAGAGTGTGAGCTGAGACTGTTGTGTGCAGTCCGGAGTAGGTCTGGGAACCACCCTCCAGCATTCTCCAAGAGCAGCAAACTGCTGAGCCATCTTCCTAAGCCCTTCTCTTTGATATTTTGAGATGAGTGTGGCTGTGTAGCTCAGGATGGCCATGAATGCACGATCCTCCAGCCTCAAATTCCTAAGAGTTGAGATTATGCCCAGCCACAAGGACTTTTTTGTTTGTTTGTTGTTGTTGGTTTTTTGAGACAGGGTTACTCTGTGTAGCAGCTCTGACTGTCTTGGAACTCACTTTGTAGACCAGGCTGGCCTTGAACTCACAGAGATCCACCTGCCTCCAGAGTTCTGGGACTAAAAGCATGTACTGCCACCGCCACCACCACCATCGCCCGGCAAGACTTTTAATTAAACTTAAGTCCCAAGCAGTATTTTGTCTTGTGTGTGTGTGTGTGTGTGTGTGTGTGCGTATGAAATTTACAAAGCAATATTATGGAAAGCTTCAAGTTTCCTTGGAACCCACCCAGCTCTTCTCAGCTTACTTTTGGGCAGTTGTTGACCAACTGTGCCTCTGTTTTGCTATCTGTAAAATGGGAATGGATGGTATTCAGATTGTGACTGGGGTCTAAGAATAAACAACAGGCATCTTGCTTTCCAATAGCACAAACACGCCATACTCAGTGTAGCTGACTGGTCTGAAATATCCAGTCTGAACTGTATATGGAACCCTGTAAGCTCTGCCAAGGCATTTAAACCCTTGCAGCCATATTTCTCTTAGAGGGTTTTGTCTCTGAGTTTTGTTTTTTGTTTTCTTTGCGATAGAGACTGCTATCCCAAGCCGACTCAAACTCACGACTGCTGAGAATGACCTTGAACTCCTGATCCTCTTGCCTATCTCAAGTGGCAGGCGTGTTCTACCACACCTGGTTTCTGCTGTACTAAAGATCAAACTACCTGCTTATGCAGGCTAAGCAAGCACCGTACTGACCAAGCTGCATCCCCAGCCTAGGATTTGTTTGTTTGTTTGTTTGTTTGTTTTTGCAACAGGCTCTCGCTACGTAGCCCAGGCTGGATTCAGTTCTCCCACATCAGCCTCCTGAGTGCTAGAATTACTGGACTTGAGGCACCAGGGCCTGGCTTCAAATTTCTGTCTTTGTTTGCAAAGCTAAGAATGTCCTCCTCCCTCCCCCTTCACTGACTGCTGAGGGTCCCAGGGACTCCTTTGTTCCTCCAGATCCTTCCCTATAAGACCAGCTACAAAAAGGTCACTTTGCTGGGTGTTCAGACAGCCATCATCTCACTTCAGGGATGTCACTAGTTGAGAAAACACCCCTTTGTTGCAAAAAAAAAAAAAATCCATCGAAACTAAAGAAATTGAGAAGTGAGGCTGTGCTCTGGGGTAAACTGGTCAGTGTCACTGGTTTCTCAGACTTCTGCAATGTGAACCAGGCATGGGACATCCGCCATGAGGGCCCCTGAAGAACAGTCGCCCCGGATGGAAGCTGTTGAATCAGGCCTGGCCCATGTGACTGGAAACTTAGCTGTGGTTATCTGGGAGGAGAGCCCTGCCCACAGGCCACCAGTGAGGCCACACAGTGAGAGTCACTTCCCAACAAGGTGACTGGCAGGTGAGCAGAGACTGCCACATCCTCTGTGGTACCTACCCTATCAAGGAAAAGGCTTAGCTGCCACCAGCTTGACTTTTTCCCAGACAGCTTGGGATGGAGCTGTGTAGTCTCAAGTGACTTCTTGGTGTGAGACAGACCACCTGCAAAGGCCATCTGTCCCCACAGCCCCTAAACCTTCAAAGCTAGCCCAGCTTGAGGATCTCATGAATGGACCTGGGCTCTCAGGAGAGTCTCAGAGAGGAAAAATGACTTTTATCCCAGCATTTGGAAAGACGGGCAGACAGATCTCTAGCAGTCCAAGGCCAGTCAAGGCTACATACCTAGCTCTTGTCTCCATAAATAAGAAATGTTCACCCAGCTAGACAGCAACTGATACACCAGGTCTTTCTCTGGCCCCAGGCCAGCCACTTTTATCACATGGCCACTCTCTGCAAGGGCATCTGGGCCAGCCAGGTCCAAACGTACACCACCACCCCGGCTACCCAGGCATCCAGGTTCCCTGGAAATATTACCTGCTGGGCATCGGGGCTCGGGTGGGGGACACACAGGCTCTGCATGATCACACAGTTGGTCCCTACTGGCAGTGTCATCTGCTAATAAAGTCTCACCTGACCTAGTAAAGCCAGTCCCATGCCCCACATGGCCAATAGGAATGCCCCTCAACCTGCTCCACTAGCAGCCTGTCCCAGCTCAGTAAATGGCTCCACTGTCCCCCAGCTGTTCAAGCCATACCTCTGGGCATGTCTGAGTCTCACATTTCCACACCCACATATCTGGCCAACAAGTCCCGCCCACACAGCCAGTGTTCACTGTCATAGCTCCCTACTGTCCCCACAAAAGCCCCTCCCCTGTCCTAGCTTTGTACTCTTCTAGCACGTTCCGCAGTCACTTGTTTTGCTTGGTTACCCTCGTGTTGATTTCTAGAAGTCCTCAGTGGACAGGGCCTGTTCCAGCTCCTAGAGCTCTCCTTGGCTCTCCAGGAGTTCATAGGGACAAGTGGCTGATACTGCAGGCCCAGGACTATTCTGGCCCCAACTTTGCCTGGCTTACCCCAGGCCTCTGATACACCCTCTACCTCTGTAACTCCTGTTCAGAGGTCATTGACTTCAGGGCCAGGGGACACTTTTGCTGTGTCTGTCACTCTGGAACAGTGTGGTAAATGCTGTAGACAAGTCCCTCATCTGTCCCACCTGTGCAGGGATGTATGCAGGTCATGCTTCCGGGCTCTTGGGCTGGGCCCTATGATATCTTTGGCCTTCCTAAGGCCTGCTGTGGGTCATCTCTGCCAGCCTGTGTGTGGCACCTGTGCCTGGTCACGGGAGTCTAAGTGTGCCTGTCCTGTCCTGATATTTTTCCCATAGGATCAAGCTCTGTTTTCATGCACTACTAACAACAAGTATTGCTGCTATTGGTCATTTTACAGGTCAGAAGAAGCGGTCCAAGCCCAGTGAGATGGCTTGGGGTAAAGGCACTTGCTTTTCTTCACACGGGTACTATGGCACAAACATGACCCCACCCCCAATGCATACACAAGATGCACATTAATAAATGTAATGTAGTTTTGGTTTTTTTGGGTTTTTTTTTTTTTTTTTTTTTTGGTTTTTCAAGACAGGGTTTCTCTGTAGCTTTGGAGCCTGTCCTGGAACTAGCTCTTGTAGATCAGGCTGGTCTTGAACTCACAGAGATCCACTTGCCTCTGCCTCCAGAATGCTGGGATTAAAGGCATGCACCACCACCGCCTGGCCAAATGTGATGTTTTTAAGAAAAGAAAAAGAGACCCAGGGAGGTTAACTGATAAATCTGCTGTCATATAACCTAGAAGAGATGGAGGCAAGCTTGAATCTGCATGAGTAAGGCTTAATTAACTACTGTGGTGTGCACCTGGGGCTGTGTGTTTGCGGATGACTTCCCTTCTGTCTACTCTCTTTCTGCCTGTCCTTTTTCAATTAATCTGCTTTGTCCCGGGTCTGTTCCACCTGTGTCTCCCAGCATGCCCCTCTGCCTGCCCACCTGCCTGTCTGTCTTTTTATCTATTCTGTTTCCCAGAATATTGGTTTTCTGTTTATCTGTTCTGTCTGGGTACCGTCCCACCTGTGTCTCCCAGCTTCCCACGCTGCCTGCCTGCCTATCTGTATGTCTGTCTATCCGCCTGCCTGTTTTACTGTATGGTTGTTCTATCTAGGGGCTCTGCCTTCCTGCCTGTCATCGCTCTGCCTGTGTCTGCCTGCCTCTGCGGCTCCCAGCCCGTCCCATTTCTCTCTATTTGTTATATCTAGGGACTGTCGGTCCCAGAGCCTCCTCCCCCACCCCACCCCCGTTTGCCTGTCTCCCAGCCTGTCCGTTTCCGTCATCTGTTGTGTCTAAAGACTGCGTCCCCGACCTTTCCCACCTCTCCCCCAACCCCGCTCCCCATCCCCCTACACCCGCCTCCACCCACGCTATCTTCAACATCCGGATCTCAGGCGAGCTCCAAGCCTAGGCCAGACTGGGAACTACAAGTCCCGGCAGCCCGTGCGGCTGTGGCGGACGTGGGCGCCGTAGGGGGGCGGGGCTTGACGGCCGCAGGCTCACTGCGGTACGGTTTGAGCCTTCGTCGCGTCGTGCAGGTGCTGCCCAGCTCGGCCCCTCTGCAACCCGCTGCAGCGGGCGCCCCCGACAGTGCCCCGGGGCCTCGCACGCCGAGCCCAGGCCGCGGGCCGTAGCGGCCGGCGATGAGCGCGAGGAGCCGAAATGAGCGCAGGTGAGCGGCGGCCCGGCCCTCCCTTAGGGTCTAGTCCCCGGGCCCCCAGAGAGCCAGATTGAGGATGCCGCTGCGCACACCCTAGGCCAGAGGGTCTTTAGGACCTGGGGGCCTGCCCTCCCCCCCCCTTTGAATGCATTCGACCCTGAGTGACAGGTCCAGGTGAGGGACGCGATGCACCGCTCTGGGGCCTCTGAGCAGTCACCCATGTGTGCTGCGTGACCAGCGTTAGGGACGCAAGCTCTGCAGGGCCTGGATGGGAGACCTAAGGCACAGAGGCACTCCTGACCCCCAACCTCAGGCTCCCAGAGAAAGCTTGTCAGTGGCCAGGTCCAAGGACCACACCCTGCATGGTCCCCATGCCAGGCTGAGTGTCTTAGGCTGGAACCGAAATCCCACCTGACGCAATTAAGGCTTCTAGACCCCTGCTACCCGGCTAGCTGCTAGCTAGCGTGCCCAGCCCTCAATCTCTGTCTTTCCCAGCACTGGCTCAGTGCACAGCCCCCGATCCTACGGTGCCTTAGGTGGGGGAGGGAGAATGGGGGGGCGAGAGGGCAGTTTGTGATAAGAACGCCTGCTCATCATGCACCAGTGTCTGCATCTGAGCAAAGTCTCTCTAGATTCTAGACGCTAGCCAAATACCTCCCAGGTGCACACCCTCTCCTAGCCATGGGGGAGCCACCAGAAGTAGATGCTGGTGCCCTGGGTCACTGGCAGATTCGCAGCAGGAAGCTGAGTCTTCCGCAGGAAATAAGAGGTTCCCAGATGGCTTTGACTCTGGCCCCTCTGCCCTACAGTGCGGGTGCTGGTGTGACTTTGTATATGCTGTCTGTCGGTCGGTCTCTCTTGGCCTGCCTAAACTTGGGCTTTGTGTTGTGGTGCTGGGTATAAAACCCAGGCTTGTGCTCTACTCTTGAACTAAATTGCAATCTTTGGGTCTTATTTTATTCATTTTTTTTAATCCTTCAAAGATTTATTTTTAAAAATTTTAATAGTGTGGGGGAGTAGTGGTTACAGAAGATTGTGAGGAGACTATACTCTTAACTGCTGGCCACCTCTCCAGCCCCTGTTATTTTTATTTTTTGAGATTGGGGTCTCATGTAGCCCAGACTGGCCTTAGATGCAACATGTAGTCAAGGATGACCTTGAACTCCTGATCCTTCTGCCTCCCTCTATCTCTTCAGTGCTGGGATTACAATTATGGGCTACTAAACGTAGCTCTCGTTTTAAATGTTTTATAAATTTTCCTATTATTCTGTGTGTATGTTCACCCATGTTGCTACAGCCCCTGTGCGCGGCCAGGGGGCTTTTCCGCCATGGATTCCAGGCATGGAATTGAGGGCGTCAGGCTCGCGTAGCCAGTGCCTTTACCTGCTGAACCTTCGCCACCACTGCCCCTCCCCCATTTTAAATGAGACTCCTGATCTATGCTTTTCATGCCGCAGCTGGCGGTGAGGGTGAATTAAAGGCCCTGTTCGTCACAGCCGGTCACAGCCGGTCATTCCGGCATCTTCACTTGAGGCCATGTGATTCTAAGCCTGAGTCTCAACAGCTCTGTTCCTCGGTTTCCCCATCTTTGAGGGGAACATTTCAACAGTCCCTCCCTCTGAGGGCTGAGGTGAACTGCGATGTTGCCACGGCTGCCAGGAGGCCCTCAGGCTGCCTTGGCTGATGTGGCAGCATACGGACAGGTTAGCCCACAGCCTGCGCAAGCCAGCTTGAGGCTGCCTGACTGGTGAGCTGCTGCTAAGCCTGGCCAAGTGCTTTGAAGCCGTCCTGTGTTCCTGCCCGACAGTGCCTTGGGCGTGGCCCTTTCGGGCACTCTGGGGCTTTCCTCAGATGTGACTTCCTCCTTTGGCACGTTGCTTTCCCTCCTTCCCGAGCATCCTTGTGAAATCGTGTGTGTGTGATAGACACTAGAAAGGAACTTTCCAGATTAGTTCCTGGGGGCTGATGGTAAAGGGCTCTCTAAGGAAGAGGCTGGTGCGGGGGCGGGGGCGCAATGGGACTGACCCATCTCCCTGCTGTGTAGTGCGTGGGCAGGAGTCCATCCATCCATTCATTCTCTCAGTCTCTTTGAGTGCTGGCTGCTGCAGTGTCTGTGCATAGTCCAGAAACCAATGAGGGAGGGTAATCGTGGGACGTAGGAAGACAGGCCCATTTCCAGTCTCCTGACAAGCAGAGTGGATGTGGGAGGCCCTGCCCTTCCATTTGTGAGCCGCATCAGAGGCCATCCCTCTGCACTCAGGGTGGATTCGGGTCAGGTGATCTGCTCAGTGTTGGCTCTGTGACTTCTTTATCAGTCTGAGCCCCATGCAGCTGGTGCCTCAAGGGCCTCAAGTCGGAGGAAGGAGCTGACATTCCGGGGGCCAGGTTTCTGGCTTGGTGATGGGGGTCAAAGGAGACCATACCCTGGTGGGAAGCTGCCCCGCCTACACCAGCCTCCAGGTCTTCAGACATCTTGTATGGCTGAACCTCACTCCTCACTCTCCCTCTGGCCAGCTGCACAGTGCGTAGCTGCACACACTATCCCTTCAGAGCCTGGAAATGGAGGCCCAGAGAGGCTGGGGCACCTGCTTTCTGAGTCACAGCTTGGCAGAGCGCAGTTGATAATAGAGACAGTAAATATGGCTCTTGGGCAGCGTGCCTCTATACACCTGTTTCCCAGCTGTGGCACAGAGATGAAAGTTGTACCTGTTTGATGGCGTGGGGTGGGGGGATAAGCAGGTGGTTGTACCCTTGACGGGCCCTTTGAGACCTGAGGTGCTGTTTCCCAGCCACCTGGAGGGTGGGTGAGCCCCCAGCCCTGACATTGTAGGCAGACGAAGGGCTCCAGCAGGAAAAGGCTGTGGCCGAGGACCTGAGAGCCTCCTACTGACCCTCCTGTCCTTGAATTCGGGTCCCCTCTGTGAGAGCCAGGCTGCTCCTTGGGGCCAAGGGACAGAAATGATGTCCTTTCTGGCTGGTTCCACCCTTATAACAGGGTCTGTCTTTCCGTCCCAGAGGTCAGTCCCTTGCTGAAGCACACCACTTGACATTCATTGGTTTTCTGTGGAAGGTGGGAGAGGGCCCACTGGTGAGCCTCTGGTGTAGCTGTTTTCTGGGTCCTCAGTTTAAAAAGGCCTTAGGTAGCACAGCACACATTGGTTCCTGGCTGTTCCTTGTTGGTGTGAAAGCCCAGGACTCAGGCCTCCTGACCCAACCGGCCTTTGTGCCCTGTCCCTGTGCCTACGGACCTGAGTGGGTATCCATCCAGGAGGATCAAGACCAGCTCTGGCACACGGGAAATGAACTCTTCCTTCAGCCCTGGTTGCCTCACCAAGATCTGTCTTCGTATGAGACCAATAAATCCATTGTTTAATTATAAAAACAAACAATTCCACTCTGAAATCAGCCTGCCTGGGCATGCCTCCTGGCGCTCCCAGGTCCTTGCTGTGTGATCTTGGATGAGTTACTTCACCTCTCCCTTTCCTTTAAAATGGAGAGAGGAGGCCGGGAAGATGGCTCAGTAGGTAAATGCTTGCTCTATAAGCATGAGGATCAGAGTTCGCATCCCCGCACCATCATAAAAGCTGGACACAGTGGCCCACAGCTGGAATTCCAGTGCTGTGGGGACACAGACCGGTGGGTCCTGGAGGCTCTGTCTGGCCAGCCGGCCTAGACTAATTGGAGAGCTCTAGGCTCACTTGAGGGAGCGACCCTGTCTCAAATGAAGTCAGAGGAAGAATAATAGAGTAAGATTCCCAGTGTCAACTTCTGGAGTGTGTGTGTGTGTGTATGTGTGAGAGAGAAAGAGAGAGAGAATACAGTTGAGCATGTATGTGCACACACAACACACCTACACACAAATAATGAAAAATAGAATGGAGCTACACCTGCTAGAATTGTTATATGATAGCCATGGAGAAAGGGCTAGGAGCAGAGGCCCACATGTGATTGGCCAGCAAGCCTCAAACACCGGACGCCTGCTGCCTGCCTCTGAACCACAAACCCAGCCTGAGGGGTCAGGATTCTGTCTGGGAGAAACTGCAGAAGCCTCAGCCTACAGGGACCAAGCTGCCAAGAGACTATGGATGCTGTGGCTATAGCTGTTGGGAGAGGAAAAGTTGGACTGGCTGGGTAGAAGCATCTAGAAAGCTCCTGCCTTGCTGGGACCACAGCCCTGCAGGTGGGGAGGTGGAAGGGAAGGAGGTTTCACCCCAGCAGCCTGGTGCCAGTCCCTGTTCCTGACACAATCAATGTGGGCTTGACTCTGTAGGGGCTCTTGACTCTAGGCCTGAGCTGGGCACCAGGAATGAATGAGAACCCAGCCCCTGCCCCTGTAGGTGGCAGTGGGGGCAGGGAACGTGGGTGAAATGTAGTGCCCGACGCGAGCAGCAGCAGGACACAGGAGTGCAGGGTAGCTAGTGCCTCTCTCCAGCTCTGACCGAACACACAAGGGCACGAGACACTCTCAAGAACCAAAGGACCAGCCGGGTGGGCGATGGTGGCGCACGTCTTTAATCCCAGCACTCGGGAGGCAGAGGCAGGCGGATCTCTGTGAGTTTGAGGCCAGCCTGGTCTACAAGAGCTAGTTCCAGGACAGGAAAAAAAAAAAAACAAAAAGCAATGGGTCAGTCGGTTCACAGGGTACAGAGGTACAGAGTGACCAGGCTTGCTTGGCTTTAGAAGGAAGAGGAATCCTGGGGGTGTGGCCTGGTGCTGGAGTGGCTCACCTAGCCACTGTGAGGGCCTGGTTCCATCCCCAACACTGAAAACCAGGAAAAGCAAAGAGCCCTCTTTTCTGTTACTTTTCTCCTTCTTGTCCACAGACAGCAGCCCGCTCATGGGCAGCACGCCCCCCAGCTATGGGACCCTGATGACAGGGACATCAATCGATCCCCTCAGCTCCTCAGTTTCATCCGTGGTAGGTAGCGGTAGTGGAGGAGGGGTACTCCAGCCTGCCCCCGGTGCCCTGGCTCCTGTTCTACCCCCGCCAGTCCCCTGCTTCATCGGCCCTGTCGCCTGCATCCACAGAGGCTCAGCGGCTACTGTGGCAGTCCATGGAGGGCCATCGGCTATCACGCCGCGGTCTGGATGCTGGCAGGGATCCCTTGGCTGCTATTCCGCTGGAAGCCCTTGTGGGGCGTGCGCCTGCGCCTGAGGCCGTGCAGCCTGGCCCACGCCGAAACACTCGTTATAGAAATAAGAGACAAAGAGGTGAGTGGGACCAAGAAAGGGTAGCGCAGTGCTGGGGTGCTTGGCCCTTGGAGTGGGTGGGCAGGGGCAAGCCTTCATCTTCCTGTTTACACCTTTGCACCCAGATATGGGCCGTGGACAGAGACAGGCCAGGTGTGGCTTCCCTGGGTTCCCTTATAATCCTGTAACTTTTTTTTTTTTTTTTTTTTTTTTGGTTTTTCGAGACAGGGTTACTCTGTAGCTTTGGAGCCTTTCTGGAACTAGCTCGTGTAGAGCAGGCTGGCCTCGAACTCAGAGAGATCTGCCTGCCTCTGCCCTCCCGAGTGCTGGGATTAAAGGCTTGCGCCACCACCGCCTGGCTTAATCCTGTAACTTTTTCTCCCGTTAAGACAATATTTTGATAGTTTCTATAATCAACCCCACAAAAACAAGACCTTACCTAGAGCTGGAGATGGCTCTCAGTGGGAGCTTTAGTCAGAGTTTCTCCTGCTGTGAAAAACACCATGACCCAAAAGCAACATGGGGAGGACAAGGTTTATCTCCCTTCCTCTTCCACACCACAGACCATCTTCAGAGGAAACCAGGTCAGAAACTCAGGGAAGGAACCTGGAGCCAGGGGCCGGAGCAGAAGCCCTGAAGGAGCCCTGCTTGCTGTCTTGTTCCCACAGCTTGCTCTGCTCAGTCCGTTCTCTTATACTATCAAGGACCACAGGCCCAGGGAGGCCCTTCCCCCATTGGGCTGGGCCCTCCCATGCAATCATTAATCCATGAATCAAGAAAATGTTCCACAGGTTTGCCCACAAGCCAGTCTTATGGGGATGTTTTTTCCCAACGGAGGCTCCCCCGCCTCAAATGACTCTAGCTCATGTCAAGTTGACAGAAAACTAACTGGAACAGTGGATAAGGGCAATTCCTGTCCAAGCATGAGGAAAGACCTGAGTTCGAATCTCTAGCCCTCGTGTAAAAAGCTGGGTATGGGGGCCCAAATGATTTTTACCTTAGTGTCAGGGGTGAGGGAGTAAAGACAGCAAGATCTCTGGGGCTTGCTGACCTCCAGGAGTGACCCTGTCTCAAGGAAGTGAGACAGAAAGCAACAGAGCAAGGTACCTGATAATCTATTCTGGTGTCTGTGAGCACACAGGTGCACTTCCACACATGGAAACACTCTTGGGTATAATGTGCTGTCTGTCTAAATGGAGAGCCCTGTATCTTTGGCCACCCACAAGGCCACCTAGCATAGGGCTGCCCTGAAAGGGTAGGGGTGGACTTTCTCAAGGCTGAAGTCACACCTCTGTGTTCCAGGGTAGCTCCAGGCAGCTCTTCACAGTCCAGGTGCAGACTGAGGCTGTTGGTGAGGGCAGGTAAGGATGCAGGGATCCAATCCTGGGGAGGTTTGGGCAACCCTTGGAGCTGCAGAGTAACTCCCAACCCTCCCCAGCCTGGAGCTGCCCCGACAGGCCCAGGCAGAAGATGGCCGGAGTCAGACGGCTGTGGGAGTGGTACCCGAGGACACATGGGAGGACACCACCCAGCTCCACGGGCAGAAAGAGGCTGTGAGTGGCCAGCCGGGCTTGACCCGGCCTTGCTCTTCTCTGGGCATCTGGGTCACACTGTGTGGGAGGACTGGGCTCAGGGTTCTCTGTGTCCCTCTGGCTCTGTGGTCCCAAAGGTCTGGGATGCTATCAGACTGCCAAGTTCTCTTTCCCGTGATGCTGTTCCCGTACTCTCCCCCACCTGCCTGCGGATGCTCCTCGATGCTGGGCCACCTCCCACCGGCCTCTCCTCTCCCACCCAGAAACAGGTGCTGCGCTATTACCTTCTCCAAGGCCAACGCTACGTCTGGATAGAGACCCAGCAAGCCTTCTGCCAAGTCAGGTAGAGGCCCCAGGGCATGATGGGGCTGGCCTAGCCCAGGCTACTCTTGTCTGCCCTGAAACCTTGGGCAGTTCACTAAGCCCATCTCGGCTGGGAACTGCTTCCGGTAAATGGGGGGTGAGGATACATCTTGTCTCATAGGGTCATTTTGAAGGGACATCTGCCAGGCACCACACCCCAGGCTCTGACTCCTGTGGTTTGCTGAGGTTGAACCCTTAGAAATGAGCTCCAGATAAGGTGAGGGAGGCACTAATCTAGAAGGTGACCCCGGACATCCCTGGGGAAGTGGCAGTGGAGGATGCCAGACCTTGTTACCACCAGGAATACCAGGGATACCCTTGAGCAGTGTGGAGCACGCACCTCAGGGGTGACAGACACAACCCTTCAGCTCTAAGCTGGGAAGGGTGTGAACTGCTCCTGGGAAGGTGGATTCAGCCACACTTGGGTCTTTTTGTCCCATACACCCTGTTCTCACACAGCCAGGACAATCCTTGGGTAAACTCAGGTGTTTGCAGGGGAAAACGGGCTCGACCAGCCTTTTTTGTAAGGAACAGGAACAGAACTCGCTGGCATGTTCAGCATTAACATCTCAGCTACCCACAGCCCGACGAGGTGGCTGTGTCTACTGTCCCCATTTTGCAGATGAGGAAACATCACAGAAAGATTAAGTGACTTTCCTAAGGGTATCCTTGATGTCAATAATGGTTTTGTCACTGACCGTAGCATACCCTTCCTCATTGCTATTCTTCCTCAATGAAGTGGTTTGTGGCCTAGTCACAGGACTTGAAGGTTAAGCTGAGCTCTCCTCAGGGTTTAGGGTGACTGACAGGGCCTGACAGCCCTGGAGCCCCAAGTTCTCAGCCTACAGAGGACGAGGTCCAGAGCTCAGACCCTGTCACCCATACAGTGTCCCCTCCCCACCCTTACTAGCCTGCTGGACCATGGCCGCACCTGTGACGACATTCACCGTTCCCGCTCCGGCCTCAGCCTCCAGGACCAAGCTGTGAGGTGTGTGCTGCCCTGGCCCTGGGGCCCCACCTGTTCCTCCTTCCCACACTGCTGTCGTCCAGTTGGATCTTCTCAGGACGTTGGCTTCCCCTGTGGAAAGTGGGGTCGTTGACACCCGGGGACAGCTTCTCCTCTTTTTACAGAAAGACTATTTACGGCCCCAATGTGATCAGCATTCCTGTCAAGTCCTATCTGCAGCTGCTGGTGGACGAGGTAAAGGACCTGGTGTCCAGCTTATCCCTATCTAAGTAGGGGTCAGTGACAGGTAGTCCCAGACTCCAGTCTACTCATCCTGAGAGCCCAGGTTGAGGCTGGGGAGGGTGGATGCAGAGTGAGGCCTGCAGAGGGGTCATAGCAGAGCCACAGAGTCGAGCACAGACTCAGGCCAGGAGGCCAGCGGGAGAGCTAGCTGGTCCTGCCCCAGAGCCCATTTCCATTCTCTTGTCTTGCTTTCTGTCAGCCCTATGAATAAGGATAAAGACTATACAGTATGTCCTCCCAGAAGGAACCCAGGCCTCAGGACAGGACAGGACACAGACATGGTCACACATAGCCAAAAGGACCACCTCTACTTGGAAGTCATGTCCTAGCCTTCTACAAACTGCAGCCTGATGCTCATACGCTGTGTGGCTTTAGGCTTTAGACTTAACCCTCAGTGTCTGTCTCTGCTTCCGGTGGTGGCTCCACCTTGTGGATTGTCCTCGCCCTTGTGTGGCACTTAGAAAGCCTAGCAGGGGTCTGACATGTCTGGGGACAAATGCCTGTGTCCTCCTCGCTGCAGCTTGGGGACTGTCATATAGGAGCTGGGAGTGGGTCTCAGCAGGGCACTGGCTTAGCGCTGCTTGGGGCAGCCACCCAGCTGTTTCTGGGCTGCCCAGGGATGCAGTGTTTATGTCTCTCTGCCCTCCTCCAGGCACTGAACCCCTACTACGGATTCCAAGCCTTCAGCATCGCACTTTGGCTGGCTGACCACTACTACTGGTATGCCCTCTGCATCTTCCTCATCTCGGCCATCTCCATCTGCCTGGCTCTGTACAAAACCAGAAAGGTGAGAGTAAGCGGCCCAGCAGGACCGAGCAGGGTATCCCCAGGGGGCTGCCATGCACTGGACTCTTCCCATCCCTCTGTCCTACAGCAAAGTGTGACTCTGAGGGACATGGTCAGGCTGTCTGTGCGGGTGCAGGTGTGCCGGCCTGGAGGAGGTGAGGAGCAGGCAGGAGGGAGGCTGGGCATAGGGGGCAGCAGGGCAGCTGACCCTTACTGAATCCCATCTCCCCACAGAGGAGGAGTGGGTGGACTCCAGCGAGCTGGTGCCCGGAGACTGCCTGGTGCTGCCCCAGGAAGGCGGGGTGATGCCATGTGATGCCGCTCTGGTGGCTGGCGAGTGTGTGGTCAACGAGAGCTCCTTGACAGGTGAGCCCAGCTTCTCCAGGCCCAGAGCCCTTCCCTTCCATCCAGCCCTCCACATCTCACCAGCCTTGGATGAATATTTCTTTTTCTTTCAAGTAACAGTCCTGGCTTCAGCACTTGCTAACCATATGCCTTTAAACACTCAGTGCCTCAGTTTCCCTACCTGAAAAATGTGGTTGCCAGTCACTTTGGAATAGGGTGTGCGTAAACTCTCTATGTAAGCATCTGCTAGATGGCTGAGACTCTAAACCCTGCAGGAGAGTGTGGCCCCGCGTCTCTTCCCACGCTCATACCGCCACCGCAGCACCCTCAGCTGTGTACACAGGCTCGTGATCCTGTTTAGTTGGTGGTTTATTTTATTTTTTTTCATTTTTGGAGACAGGGTTTCTCTGTAGCTTTGGAGCCTGTCCTGGAACTAGCTCTTGTAGACCAGACTGGCCTGGAATTCACAGAGATCCGCCTGCCTCTGCCTCCCGAGTGCTGGGATTAAAGGCGTGCGCCACCACCGCCCCGGTGATCCTGTTCAGTTTGGTTCTATGTGCCCTGGATCCGCACACTGCCTAGGAAGGATGGTACAAGCGGATGGTGACTGATGTGCTCCTGAGATGCCAGCCAGTGCAGATGGCACTGCCAAGAGCAGCCTTACCTGTGTTTCTCTCAGTAACTATGAGATTCATGCAAGAGCCTGTCACGGGTTCACACTGTGATCCCAGCACTCAAGAGGTTGAGGCAGGAGGATGATTAGGTCCAGACCAGTCTGAGTTAAAAGTATGAGAGTGGATGGTTGTTTCCAAGCAAAGCTCTGGCCTGAGGTTACGTGTCGTTCTGTTTTTGTTGGTGGAATATGGTGCCAACTGTTGAGTCCAGAACCTTACTTTGCCCTGTATCTTAATCTTACTTTTTTTTGTTTTGGTTTTTGGTTTTGTTTTGTTCTATTTTTGTTTTGTTTTGGCTTAGTTTTTGCTTTTTTGAGATGGGGTTTCTTTGTGTGGTATTAGCTGCCCTAGAACTCTCTATGCAGACCAGGCTGGCCTCGAAGCCTCGAACTTAGAGCTCTGCCTGCCTCTGCCTCCCGAGTGCTGGGATTTAGGGCTTCTGCTCCTTCACCTTACTCTTTTAGCTATGTCTCTAGCACTGTGACAAAACACCATGACCAAGCCAATGGATCCTTGCCGAAGGAAGAAGTGTGCAATTGAGGATATGGTTCCAGAGGGTCAGAGTCTATGGAGAGGGAACAAAGGCATGGCGGCAGGAACACATGAGTGCTTTTTTTTTTTTTTGTAAAGACTTACTATGTGTACGGTGTTCGGCCTGCATGCATGCAGACCAGAAGAGGGTACCAGATCTCCTTATAGATGGTTGTGAGCCACCATATGATTGGTGGGAATTGGACTCAGGACCTCTGGAAGAGCAGTCATTGCTCTTAACCTCTGAGCCATCTCTCCAGCCAGAGAGCTCACATCTTGATCCACAAGCAGGAGAGAGAGAGAGAGAGAGAGAGAGAGAGAGAGAGAGAGAGAGAGAGAGAGAGAGAGATTGAGAGCACATTGGCAATGGCTGGAGGCTTTTGAAGCCTCAGAGCCTACCTCCAGTGACATGCTCCTCCAACAAGGCCACACCCCCTAATCCTTCCCACACGATTCCACCAACTGGAGACCAGATAGTCAAACATGAGCCAATGGAGGTCATTCTCATTTAGACCATCACCACAGGTTCGGCGGCAGTCTACCACTGAGCCACACTCCCTCTCCTTTATTGTACTTTGTTTTTAAGTCAAAGCATCACCAACTTGCCCAGGCTGGCTTTGAATTCACTCTGTAATCCCAGCAGGCTTAAAACTTGTAATTCTCCTGCCTCGGTCTCCTGAAAAGCTAGTATTACAGCACTGCACCCCAGGCCAAGCTTTGGGCTTTATCTGTGTAATAAACTAATGAAAGCAAACACAGTTGTAATCTCAGCACTCGGGGCACAGAAGCAGGGTCACCCCAAGTTAGAGTCCAGCCTGAGCTACACAGTGAGACTGCATCTCAAAACAATGACAACAACTACAAAATCCTCAACAAACTAACAAAAAAACAAAAGGTGTCAGGCGGTGGTGGCACACGCCTTTAATTCCAGCACTGGGGAGGCAGAGGCAGGCGGATCTCTGTGCTCTACAGAGCGAGTTCTAGGACAGCTAACGCTACACAGAGAAGCCCTGTCTCAAAATAAAACAAAGAGCAAAAGGACTAGGCACGGTGGCACACACCAGTAACCCCAGCACTTGGGAAGTTGAAGTAGGAGAGATCAGGAGTTCAAAGTCATTGACTACATAGTAAGTTTGAGGCTAGCCTGGGCTACATGAGAACCTATATTTTAAAAAAAATGTCTGGCCTTCCATGGACTATCCCATACCTGCCTTATCTTAGGGACACAGTGAGCCTGGGCTGCTCTTGAGTTCCCCTAGAAATATGCCTGCTGTAGATACCCGATAATCCTATCCTCACAGGAACTCAACAGTGGAGTCTCCTTTACCAGGCAGCCTGCCCAGAGCTTTGTAGAGGTGACAGACACCCCCATGCAAATATCTTTATTAGTTAGGTGTGAACTGGGTGTGACGGCACTTATCTTTAATGTCAGCACTCAGGAAGCAGAGGCAGGTGGATCTCTATGAGTTCGAGGCCAGCCTGGTCTATATGGGGAGACCTTGTCTCAAATCAAAACAACACAAAAAGTAAGATGTGACCAGCTGTGGAGGCTCACACCAGTAATTCCCAGGACTCATAAAAGCTGAGTCAGGAAGATCACAAGTTTGAGGCCAGTCTCATCATATAGCAAGATCTCTCTAAAATCCACAAAAATAATATGTGGTAAACTAACTCCACACAGTCTTCCCAAACCCTGGCCCCCAGCATGTATACATGCTGGTACTGGCTGGCCCAACTTCCCAAAGCAGGCTCCCGATAGTTGACTGCCTTCCCTCAGGATCACCTCATGCCTCACGGTCCCAAGTCCTCCTGTCTGGCCTGCTTCCCTGTTGTTCCCCACCCAGTTACAGAGTTAAGTAACTGGGCTTCTGAGGAGTTGCAGGCAGCTCTTAACTCTGTCGGTGGGAGGGAGTACCCTGAGGGCCCCTAATGGACCTCACACCATGTCCCCCCCAGGGGAGAGCATCCCAGTGCTGAAGACAGCCCTGCCAGAGGGGCCCAGGCCCTACTGCCCAGAGACCCATCGGCGGCACACACTCTTCTGTGGGACCCTCATTCTGCAGGCCCGGGCCTACCTGGGACCCCGTGTCCTAGCAGTGGTGACCCGGACAGGTACATATCTGGAGGTGGGGAGGAGTGCTGAGCTCAGCACAGAGAGGAGCAGTGACACAGGACAGGACAGAACCTGGAGCCCTGGGCCCCACGACCACCTCTGCCACTGTGATTCTGACTAGCCCACCCAGTCAGGCTTTTTGTCCCATCTTTGTCTTTGTTTTAATTCTTAATTTTACATGTGTGGGTGTTTTGCTATATGTTTGTCTGTACATATGCATGCCTGGTGCCTGCAGAGGCCAGAAGAGGGCATTAGGTCCCCTGGAACTGGAGTTACAGACGGTTGTGAGCCACCATGTGGGTGCTAGGAAATGAACTTGGGTCCTTTGGAAGAGCAGCAAGTGCTCTTAACCACTGAGCCATGTCTCCAGCCCTCAGTCCTTAACAGAAGTTGGGGCAGACTGTAAGCAAGCTTTGCCGTGTTTGTAGGAGACAGCAGGGCCGTCCTGTGGGAGGGGAAGGGACTTGGTCCCCTCAGCACTGCTGGAGTGAAACCACCCACTTGAGAGGCTGTCCACTAATGCCACTTTTAAAATCCCTGTGGGGACCCAGTGGCCTTTAGTCCCAGCACTGGAATGGCAGATGGATCTCTCTGAGTTTGAGGCCAGCCTGGTCTGCTGAGCAATTTCCAGCCAGCAGGGCTAAATGGTACGATCCTGCCTAAAATAAAATCCTGTGGAGGCTATGCACTTAAAATCCCGGCCAGTGTGGAGGTGGAGGCTGAAGAATCACAAGTCAGGGTCTAGTCTGGGCAATTTAGTGAGACCCTCAGTCAGAATAAAAGTAAAAAGAGGGCTACAGAAAAGTAAAATGGTACGCAGGGCACTGGCCTTGTGGATGAGGGTTCAATCCCCGGAACCACAGGAAGAAGATAATAATTAAAAAACAAAAAACTGTGGGTGTTGGGCAAGCCTTGTGAGTTGTCATCTGTGACCCCAATCCAGATGATGGCTGGCCCTGTGACCGTCATCACCCCAGGGTGCAGTTGGTGTGTGAGGGGTGGGAGGAGCTTGCCCTGACCCCTTCTCCCTCCCTTGACTTCCTGCCCCCAGGGTTCTGCACAGCCAAAGGGGGCCTGGTGAGCTCCATCCTACACCCGAGGCCTATCAGCTTCAAGTTCTACAAACACAGCATGAAGTTTGTGGCTGCACTCTCTGTCCTGGGTGAGTGGGCTGCATACCTCACTCTGCTGAGAGCCTCAGCCTGGGTCTGGACTCCCACTTACCCCTTGCTGTCTCCCCAGCTCTGCTTGGCACGGTCTACAGCATCTTCATACTCTACCGCAACCGGGTAAGCCAGGGGCCGGGTGGAGCAGACCGCACGCAGGGCCCAGCCAGCCGGGCTCTGTGTTCACAGTGCCTCCTGCCAGGTGCCTGTGAACGAGATTGTGATCCGCGCTCTGGACTTGGTGACAGTGGTGGTACCACCTGCCCTGCCAGCTGCCATGACCGTGTGCACACTCTATGCCCAGGGTCGGCTGCGCACACAGGGCATCTTCTGCATCCACCCGCTGCGCATCAACTTGGGGGGCAAGCTGCGGCTCGTGTGCTTTGACAAGGTGGGGGCCTGGCTGGCAAGATCTGGGGAACTGGGCGCTTCAGCAGACAGCCTGCAGAACCTAAACCTGATTCACACATGGGGGCATTTAGGGACCTCCCTCCACAACCATCTCCTCCCCATTCCATCTCATGCCTGATAGATCAAATGCCTGAAATCATTTCTTTAATTGTTTGAGAACCATTTTGGCCCTACTGTGCTGGGCAAGTACACAGCCCTGGAGGTCAGTAGGGACCAGCACAGAGGCACTGTTGTGTGTGTGTCCTCAGCAAGTGAGTCTATCGGCAGCACGTGGTGCACAGTGGGTATTAGGGGAGCCCAGAGCCACCTTGATGGGGCATGACCGTTTTCTCCCTCTGAGCACTCCTGTGGTGAGGGCGGGCAGACAGGTTGGGAGAAACAAGTGGGACACTGAGCAGTGGTGAGAGCAGGAAAGGACCAGGGGGGCAGCAGGTGTTGACCCACCAGGGCCATGACCTGAGGGGAGGGACAATTGTCAGACTCAAATAGAGGTATAGAGATTGATTCCAGCAGAGTCACAAGGTCTGGTTCCTGTGGGACTCGCCCGGCCGGGGTGTGGGGACAAGCTCAGCAAGGCCTGACTCACCCGAGCACTTGGCACTGTCCCCCTGCAGACAGGCACCCTCACGGAGGACGGCTTGGACGTAATGGGGGTGGTGCCCCTAAAGGGACAGATGTTGCTACCACTGGTCCCAGAGCCCCGCCACCTGCCCCTGGGGCCCCTTCTCCGAGCACTGGCCACCTGCCATGCCCTCAGCCAGCTACGTGACACCCCAGTGGGCGACCCTATGGATCTCAAGATGGTGGAGTCTACAGGCTGGGTGAGGAGGCCAGGCAGGCCAGGCCCCTGCCGCAGGAATGCTATCTCGTACTCCCTGGTGGTCTCTGTCACACCTGCGTCACTATGGGGCCTGAGCGCTTGCTATGTCCCGGCACCCCACTGCGTCCACCTTTTTTTTTTCTTGTTCACTATTGCCCTAGCATAAACTTGAAACCTGCTTCACGGAGAGTTTACTAACTCCCAAGATTTCCCAGCAGCTCACCGGTGGGACAGCCAGAGTGTGGAGTGGAGCCTGCACAGCTCCAAAGGCCATGTTAATTCTTACCCCTCCAGTCATGAAGTCCTCCCTCAGTCTAGCTCTGCTGCCCCGGCCCTGGTCAAGGCCCTTGTTCCCAACCTCCTCTGTTTGCTCCCTAACCAGGTCCTGGAGGAGGGTCCAGCTGCAGACTCAGCACCTGGGACCCAGGTCTTGGCAGTAATGAGACCCCCACCCGGGGGATCTCAGCAACAGGGAACGGTAAGCTGCAGGGTGAGGTGAGTGAGGCTTGGGGCCTCCGGAGTGAGCCCTACAGCCAGCCCCTCAGCTCTTCCCCCTCCCACAGGAAGAGCCGCTAGAGCCAGTCAGCGTCCTCCGCCGCTTCCCCTTCTCTTCTGCCCTGCAGCGTATGGATGTGGTAGTGGGCTGGCCAGGGGCCCTCCAGCCTGAGGCCTATGTCAAAGGCTCCCCAGAGCTTGTGGCCAGCCTCTGCAGCCCTGAGACAGGTGAAGGGGGCAGGCCCAGCGTGCACTGTGGGGGTGGGTTCCAGCCTCTGATGCCCCCCGTGCCCTGATGACACTCCCTATCCCCACAGTACCCAGCGACTTTACCCAGGTGCTGCAGAGCTACACAGCTGCTGGCTACCGAGTTGTGGCCCTGGCTGGCAAGCCACTGCCCATTGCACCCAGCCTTGAGGCTGCCCAGCAGCTGACAAGGTGAACCCATCCCTGGGCTGTGTGGAGGGAGGTGCTAAGCCCAGACACTGGGAGGGGGCATTGATTCCTGCCTGACCTCTGACCCAGGGCTGCTAACCCTATAGGGACACTGTGGAGCAGGAGCTGAGCCTCCTGGGGCTGCTGGTCATGCGGAACCTGCTGAAGCCACAGACATCCCCAGTTATACAGACTCTGAGGAAGACAGGCATCCGCACCATTATGGTGACAGGTATTATGGCCCAGGGGACCTGTGAGGAGGCCATAGCCTGCCCTGTCTTGGGCAAAAAGAAGGTTTCCCAGCATCCCCTGCTGCAGCATCTTTTTGGAGCCAGGCCCTTTCCCATCTTTTCATAGTATCTATCACATGTCATTGTCACCCATGTTTGATAGATGAGGACAAATGAGTTCCTAAAAGGTGGGGTGTCAGCCTGGGTTATAGCCCAGCCTGTCACCTGTTGGATCACCAGGAGTTGGATCACCCACTCTGGGTGCCAGGTCCCTTCTCTATATGGGATAATGGTGTCTGGCTAGAAGGCTGTGACAACCTCACAAAGCAAGAAGGATTCCCATTGGAGTAACAAGGTCTTGGCTGGCAGTCTGTCTGTCTCACACCCTAGCCCTGCGCTCTCCGCAAGCATGCATGTGTCATGGCCCAGTCATGCAGTAGCATGTAAAGTGCCGTTGCTCCTCTGACTTACACTGAAGAAATAGGTCTGGGGACGTGGCCAGATTGCCCAGCTCAGCCATGGTCAACAGGTCCACCTGTAAGGATCAGGATGACAAGGCCCCTGGACAGTTTTAGGCTCTGACCCTGCCTCACACTCCTAGGGGACAACCTGCAGACAGCAGTCACTGTGGCCCGAGGCTGTGGCATGGTGGGCACCCGGGAGCACCTGGTTATCATCCATGCCACTCACCCTGAGCAGGGCCAGCCTGCCTCCCTCGAGTTCCTGCCACCCGAGTTCTCTGCCGTCATGAACGGGGCTAAGGTGAGGCAGACTACCAACTCTGGCTGCACCGTACCCAGCGAGCCCATTCCATGTCACCTGACTCGGCCCAGCTTTCTGAGGAGGGAAAGTCTTACTGAGTTTCCTGATCCCTAGGACCCTGTCCAGGCCACAGGCTATCCCGTGGAGCTGGAACCCCAGTCTCGTCACTTGGCCCTCAGTGGGCCCACTTTTGCTGTCCTTCAGAAGCACTTCCCCAAGCTGCTGCCCAAGGTAGAGCTGCCCAGGGTGGGGCTCTGCGCTGTCCGCCTCCGCGCACCCGGCGATGCTTCAGCTCTTCCCTCTCGCCCCCCAGGTCCTGGTGCAGGCCACCGTCTTTGCACGCATGGCCCCGGAGCAGAAGACAGAGCTAGTGTGTGAGCTGCAGAAGCTCCAGTGAGTACTGTGGGTGGCGCCAAAGGGCCAGCAGGCATGAGCGCAGCCATCTGTCCTGGTCCCCTCCTCGGGCATTAGCAACCCTTCACCTTCCAGAAGCACCCAGGAGCTGGGCATGCTGGCATTTACTGTAATCCCACTACTTGGAAAGCAGAGGCAGGAGGATCGCTACTAGTTCAAGGCCAGTGTGGAATATGTACAGAGACTGTCTCAAGCAAGTAAAAACACCAGGGCTGATATAGTTTAGTGAGTTCCAGGCCAGCCAGGGGTACCCAGCAAGGCCTTGTCTCAATAATAAACAAGTAAATAGCACTTAGGTTTGGTTAGAAGTGTGGTAGAGTGCCCACCTGGTATTTAAGAGACACTGGGATCTATCCCAAGCATGGTAAAAAAACAGAGGTACCCAAGCAGGCTCCTCTGTCATGCCAAAAATAAATATGTCTATTTACCAAACACCAGTTGGTTACTAGGCTGGACTCCCCGGGGCGTGGAGTAGTTCCACCGGCTCAATCTGCACACCTCTTTCTGTCAGGTACTGTGTGGGCATGTGCGGGGACGGAGCCAATGACTGTGGGGCCCTGAAGGCAGCTGACGTGGGCATCTCGTTATCCCAGGCAGAGGCTTCAGTGGTCTCTCCCTTCACCTCCAGCATGGCCAGTATTGAGTGTGTGCCCACTGTTATCAGGTAAGGCAGGCAGGGCTGTGGGTGAAGGTGAGGCGGGGCCTGTCAGCAGCCTGAGCCCCCGATGTCTCTTTGCCTCCTAGGGAGGGCCGCTGTTCTCTGGACACTTCATTCAGCGTCTTCAAATACATGGCCCTGTACAGCCTGACCCAGTTCATCTCAGTCCTGATTCTCTATACAGTGAGCAAAAGCATCAGCAAAGCCCCAGACCCCAGGCCTGCACTCCACTCGTGTCAGGGAGAAGTCAGGGCAGTGTGGCTGGCATTTGCCTGCCATGGCTTAGGCAGTGTCACTTATGCAGTTGAAAACCACTGGACGTGGGTCAACTGGTGTATGCTAAGCCCTGAAGCTCCCAGTCTGCAGGGGAGAATAAGGCAGAGCCCAGGCAGGAGTGATACAGAGCCAAGACCTGCCCCTCCCCTGCTCAGAACATGCCCTGTATTCCCTCCCCCCAACACACACAGAGGCGCAATGGGCCAGATCCAGGTCACCTCAATTTCTCTAGAGCAGAGACAATGTGGCCCCACAGGGCAGCCCCTCTGCTCCACCAGGCTGGGGTTTTGCTGTATGTAAAAATTCCATAGAACCTTAGACCCCAATGTCTAAAGGGGGCAGGACAGCATGCCCTGTATCAGACTGGGCCGTAGATCATTGGAAGCATCTTGGCCTGAGGTCCACCAGTGTCAGCTAAGGATGCTATGTCAGACGGTGGGCCAGAAGGACGGGACACCCTGGGGCTCGTCCTCAGCATCTCTGCCCTCTTGCCTGCCACAGGTCAACACCAACCTGGGAGACCTACAGTTCTTGGCCATCGACCTTGTCATCACCACCACGATTGCAGTGCTCATGAGTCGCACAGGCCCTGCCCTGACGCTAGTGCGAGCACGGCCACCGGGGGCGCTGCTGAGCGTGCCTGTACTTGGCAGTTTGCTGTTGCAGGTGGCCTTGGTGGCTGGCATCCAGCTGGGGGGCTACTTTTTGGTCATAGCCCAGCCTTGGTAAGGAGCAGAATCCCTTGCAGCAGCGCAGCCCCTGCCTCTGACACACCTCCCGCTTAACCTAACCCCACCACCGTGGTCCCTAGGTTCGTACCTCTGAACAGAACGGTGCCCGCACCTGAAAACCTACCCAACTATGAGAACACAGTGGTCTTCTCTTTATCTAGTTTCCAGTACCTCATCCTGGCTGCAGCCGTGTCTAAGGGGGCACCCTTCCGCCAGCCGCTCTACACCAACGGTGCTGCCGCGTGGTGGGGTGGGGGTGTTGGGTTGAGGGGTGGCAGCTGGAATGCAGAAGGGACCCTGAGTAGAGTGTGCATTTGTGCGTGGTTGTGTGTGTGCGTGTGCATGCGTCCCAGTGCGCAGCGCCATTGCTGACAGACTCCCCCACCCCCAGTGCCCTTCCTGGTGGCCCTGGCGCTCTTGGGCTCTGTCCTGGTGGGCCTCATCCTGGTCCCCGGCCTCCTGCAGGGGCCACTAGGACTGAGGAACATTGCGGACAGCTCCTTCAAGTTGCTGCTGCTGGGCCTGGTCGCCTTCAACTTTGTAGGAGCCTTCATGCTGGAGGTAGGGCCCACACTGATGGATGCTAGAGATGGGTGTGGAGGACCCAGGTCCAGCTGTCCCTCCACACCATTCCCTTGCCCTCTGCAGAGCGTGCTGGACCAGTGCCTCCCAGCCTGCCTGCGGTGGTTCCGGCCTAAACAGGCCTCCAAGAAGCAATTCAAGCGGCTAGAACGGGAACTTGCTGAACAGCCCTGGCCCACACTGCCCATCAGCTCTGTGAGGTAGTGAAGGCCTGGAGGGCATGCTGGACACTGGATCCCCCTGCCCCTGAGCTATAACTGGACCCATCTCTAGAGACAGCACCCATCACCTCCCACAGCTCCCGAGTTGGCTGTTGTCACATTCCTGCCCGGACACTGCCTGGGGAAGTGCTCATTGTTGCTCCCATTTTAGTCCACGCTGTGTAGAGATCGCAGCCACCAACTCCATCTAGAGGCTGCTGTCAGTGTAGCAAATAAAGTGATTTTCCTGCCTTGGCTATGCTGGTCTTCGATCTGGGCACCGTGGTGTGTCCCGCTGTCCAAGTCCCATGCTTGCCCTTCTGGTCACACTGGACACCTGAGTGTCCGTCTCATCTGACAGTCTGCTTCCTAGTATAGGTGGGATACATGATGCATACAGACAGCTTAGCCTCTTGTGCCCCAAAACTGCAGGGTCCAACCCCATTTTATAGATGGTGATGGATAAACTGAGGTCTGAGGTCACAGTAGTGGCCACAACTGGGCCGACCTCAAGTTCACTATTTCTCGCCCTCCTACCCCTGCAGAAGGGAGGAGCCACAGGCTTGCCTCAAGTTGGGGCCTGTCTTCTCTGCCTGCCACTCCCACATCCTCGGATGTGTTTGTGATCTGGTTCCTCAGATAAAGCCAGGCTCTAAGCCCAGGTCTCCCAGCCAGAACCACAAGCCCTGTCCCCTGGGAAGGGCGGATGCATCTGACCTCACCCCACCAGTGGGCTGCTGGCCAGGCTGCTCTGCTCTGGAGATGCAAGTTGGCTTGACTCCTGGGCAGGGAAGGCAGGAAAGAAGGGCTGGTTCCTCTTCCTAAGCCTCCTCCAGCCTTGTTACTGGAAACCTGGTACCGTCCACAGGCCACTTGAAGCTCAAGGCGTGTTGGGTCAGGCAGTGGCGAAAAGGTTGCCAGGCATACACTGGCACCTGGATGTGGCTGGACTGAGTGCTGTGACAGTGGACAGAGCCAGTGTCTTAGTGTTCTGTGGCTGTGAAGAGACACTGTGACCATAGCAAATTAGGGTTGGCTCACAGGTTCAGAGACTTAGTCCATTGTCATGGCAGGAAGCAGGCAGGCAGACATGGCGCTGGAGAAGGCGCTGAGAGTTCGGTATCTGGATTGATGGCAAGCATCAGGAAGAGCACCTCTGGGCCTGGTTTGAGCTTCGGAAACCTCATAGCCCAAGCTCAGTGACTCCAACAAAGCCACACCTACTCCAACAAGGTCACACCTCCTTATACTGCCACTCCCTTTGGGCCTATGGGAACCATTTTCATTCAAACCACCACAGTCAGGATGGCAAGGTTGGATAGTTGACTGACGCTCCATGGATCTACTGGGGAGGCAAATGCCAGGCCTAAGGGCCAAACAGAGGAAGGGTGAAGTCAGCCTCACCCGCATCATCTCCTAACTCAGGGTGACGCTGGTGGGGTGGGGGGAATCATTCAGGAGCAGAGATCACAAAGCTCCATCCCTCCCAGGCAGCTGCTGCTCTGCCTGGATCCTCAGGGCCAGGGGAAGAGACAGGAACAGCCACAGATCCTGGCCAGAACTTTGGAGTAGCTCGTCTGTGGGGCCTCTGTTTCCCCCTTTTGTCAAGTATAGCGGCAGCATTTCTGCCAGATGGGTTCCCTTCCTACCCAAGTGGGATTAAGCCTGACAGTAAGGAACAGCTGGCCAACCACAGGGTTCCGTGGTTCGTGGGTGACAAAAATCCCTGCTACACTGCAATAGACACACAGAGCAAGGCAATGCAGTTCACTCAGTAGACCAGGTACAAGAAATACACAGCACAGACTTAGTCCCGCGGGAGCTGAACTTGAACTCCCAAGATAATTAGTGCCGGAAAAATGTCTCAATGTTTGGGAGCACTGGCTCTCTTCCAGATAGGACCTAGGTTCAATTCCCAGTACCCATATGGTGGCTCACCACTGTCTGTAACTCCAGTTCCAGGGAATCTGGCGTCCTCACATAGACATACATGCAGATAAAACACCAATGGACATAAAACCTAAAAAAATCTTCAAAAAAAAAAGTGTCGGAAATGGGACACTAAAAGCAGAGAGAGTCTAAGGGAAAAACGGTGGGGCTCCCCTGAACTGAGGCCAACTCCTGGGGTCAAATCAGCGTTGGGGGGCTGTGAAATCGGACTTGTGTATTCGTTGGATTTGATCTGCTCTAAGGTCATGCCTGTCGTGCCAGGAGGAAAGGAAAGAGATGGAAGGACGAAGAGAAGAAAGAAAGGAGAGAGAGATGTCAGGAAGCAAGTCAGACTTCGTTTCCAGCCCAGTGACCTCTGGACTTAGGGTGGAGGGGCTGGAATCCCTCTGTTAATTGGGGTGACCAGCCGCCTGGCTCATCTAGTACCAGGCCCAGGTCCAAAATCAGCGGCACTGGGGAGGGGCTGGAGCCTCGAGGGTGCGGCGTGGCGGCGGCGCTCTCTAGGACCCAGAGACTCCGGGCTAGGGGCGGGCGTGGGCCTTGGGGGCCGCAGGGGGCTCTGGCTGCGGGCGGCGGGCGGGCACTCTCAGCCGCACTAGAGCACCGCACAGGGGCCCCAACAGGTAGGCGCGGGCTGGGCGCGCCCAGGGGTGTCGAGGGCGCCATGCTCCACACTCCGTTCTTGGTGGGGGAGAGGGGGGATTGTGGAGACCCTGGCCCGGGGGTACCGAGTAGATACTGAGGGGGCACCTGGCAAGTGGTGGGGCGCAAGATAGAGAGCAGGAACTTAGGGGTCGTCAGAGATGGGAGTGCTGGGGGACAGGGCTGCTGTCCCCCAAGTGTTTGGGATGTGGAGGGCGGGGCAGGGGTCGGACACAGAGACAAAGAGAGACCGAAGTGGAGAGCCAGCTAGTGCCTCAGCAAGTTTCCGCCGCCGCTGATTGTTCCCAGCTGTACCAGCGGTGCTGCAGCATCTGGTGGGGCCCCCTTCGGGTCTGAGCCAGTGAGGGGACTCCCAGTCCTCGCCCCCCAGAACCGAGTAGCCAAGGGGCTGAAGAAGGCCGAAGTTGTGGAAAGGGCCAGAGGTGGGGGGTGGATCAGCCATCTCGACAGCTCCTGGCCTGCCTAACACCTCCCAAATGCAACTTTTGAAGAACTTGCCTGGGTTTCCTGGGTCCCCTGGGAGCAATTCATTATTCTCTTCTTCATGCCGGGGATAGCCAATGAACCCCATTCCCTGCCATATGTCTGGGCCTGAGTGCGAGTGTTGGAGAAAGGCTTGGATACACATTGGCAGCCACTCGATGCTTCCTAATGCCCAGGGACTTGGGTCAATCATCAGCCTGTATGGAGCTGGTGGCCCCCAACCACAAGACTGCCCAGATTTCAAACAGTGGGATTGTGAGGAGCCTGTAGCCATGGTCCCTATGGGAAAGGATATAAACTAGCAAGGGCCTCTGGCCCCCACCAAGGGCCACTTGAAGGGGATGTCTGAGAGGGCAAGGTATCAAGAAACCTCAGGGTTGGGGAACCTGAGGTCAGATACCCTGTCTCTGTCTTTCCCTTGCTCTTTCCCCAGATTCCCAGGGGGACCTATATCAAAGTTGGGGTTCAAGCTGTGTGGAAGAACGTCCCATGGTGGGGTAGGGAGCCCTCTGGATGATTAGCCTGTGGGCAGCATCTAGAAGTCACCATCCACTAAGACAGGGCATAGCAAGCTGACTCTGTAGCCAGCACTGGAGGCTGGACTCACCCGGGAGTTCCTGAGTATTAGAGACTTTGTGCAAGCCCTGGACCAGTGCCCTCACCAAAGCTACACTCTTGTCATCCAGGGTCATGTCAAGGGTTCTGAATCCCTAGGCCAAGCAACTTCTCCTCACCCAGTTAGCATGCTGGGAGCCAGAGGCACCCTCACCTCCTCCAGCTTTCCTCCCCAGGCTTCCTGCTGTTGCAGACAAACAGGCCTCAGTCTCGTGCGTGCGCCTGTAATGAAGACAGCCAGGTCTTGGGAGGCCTGGAGCTGGCAGGCGTCTTCTTGGAGCTGGGAGTCCTGCCCAGCCCTGGCTGCTCTGGGGGCTCCTGGGGCCTGTATGCATGTGGTTTTCCTGCTGAGCGGCCTGCTCAGGGCCCAGGGGCTAATTGGGAGCAGGTGGCAGGCCTGGCAAATGCTGCTGAGCTAGTGACTGACTGTGGTGTTGGCTGGGCAGGGCTGGTACCCTAAGGATGTGCCTGCAGTCGCTGGAATTCACACAGAACATCAGAACTCAGGGAGGCCATGGGCTTGAGGGTAAACTCAGGGTGGGGTGAGTGTCCGTCCACTTGTTAAGGGTTTCTTCCACTGCATAGTAAGTTGAAGCTAGCCTGGGCTACATGAGCCCCAGTCTTTAGGAAACCAAGTCAGCCCTGGAAGCTGGTTTAAAGCCTTCACCTTCATCCAAGCAGGGACTGTAGATGTCCCTCTCCACCTCCAGACACCTGGCTCTGACTGTCCCCTGCAGACTGAGCTCATGGACAGAAATGTGTTGTGCTATCCTGAACTAGCTGGCCAGCATGCAGCTAGCTCTCCTTTCCTCCCCTCTAGCTGTCCTCAAGGCCACCCACCACAGCCTCCTCCCTCCATGGCCATGAGAGCCGTCTGCCTCTTCCTGCTGTTCCTGCCTGGTAAGCAGCTGCTGGGCTCCCATGTGGGACTTGGTCAGAACTCTGCTGTCCAGCTCTGAGCCCTGCTTCAGGCCTGCACCTCACGGTAGAGGCAGGGAGTCCAGGCACTGGTGCTAGAACTACGCGGGGCTCCACGGTTCTGTACAGACTTAGTCTTAGCCTTTGAAGGATACTTATCCATCACATAAAGAGGTGCCAGACCTAGGAGTCTCATCCATTCACTGACATCTACTGTAAGCTAAGTACTGGAGACGAAGCTGTGAATTAGGCAGACACGCCCGGCCCCCACCACATGGCCAGGTTAGAGAAGAGGCAAATACTGGTAACTTTCAGATGATGTTGAGTGCTATGATAGAAATTCACAGCAGGGAAGGCGGGGCAGGGCTAGCCCCGGGAGAGCTGAAATGGTAGTTGAGACCTGGAGAAGGCCTGGGGAGTCCTATGGAGAGACTCCGAGGCAAGCAGGAGCATGGGAATTCCCAGGGCAGAGGGGATAGGCAAGGGCAGGGGCAGGGAACTGACCTAGGACTTTTTGAATTTTGTTGAGTCTGAGCCTCGCTGTAGGTCCCTGGCCTAATAGGACTGCCACCTGCTTTCTCTCTGTCCTTCCTCTGTGGGGTACCCACACATGACCCCTCCCCTCAGCAGGCCTGCTGGCTCAGGGCCAATATGACCTGGATCCTCTACCCCCATTCCCGGACCATGTCCAGTACAACCACTATGGCGACCAGATTGGTAAGACAGTCCTCACAGTGCCCAGTGCTGCCCTCCCAAACACATGGATCAGCCAGGCACCCATTTCGGTGGGGTAGTAGGAATCCCAGAGACAGGTCCCTGGTGCCCCACTCTCCTGGGACCATGGCTTAACCTGATCCCCTCCCCAATCATGTTTCCTTTTCACTTACAGACAATGTAGACAACTACTATGACTACCAAGGTAAGAGTCTGGGGTAGGATGGGCAGGGCCAGCAACCCGGTGGGGGTCTGTGGGGAAAGTGAACAGATGCCTTGCCACCCACCCCCTGCCACAGAAGTGAGTCCTCGACCTCCTGAGGAACAGTTCCAGTCCCAGCAGCAAGTCCCGCAGGAAGTCATCCCAGCCCCTACCCCAGGTAATGCTGTCTCCCTTAGTCCAGCTACTTGTGTGCCTCAGGATGGGGGTGCTGGCTTGCCCTGAATACCCCTGGCTGTCTTTCCCACACCAGAACCGCCAGTTCCAGGGGACCTGGAGACTGAGCCCACGGAGCCTGGGCCTCTTGGTAAGAACCTTCCAGAAGCTGGAGAAAGCAGGCATGGCTTCAGAAAAAGAGGGCCTTTTGGTGGGATTTGCAGGGTTAAGCAACGGGGTGCTAGGTGAGGGAGCGGACAGACATGTCTCTGGGCAGCTGTGGGATATCCCTCCCTGCATGCCCACTAGCATCTGGCCAGCAGAGCATGGGGAGGGGCCAGCAAGCCCAGCCCAGCTGAGTGCTACCTAGCCGAGAGCCTGAGAGGAGGGACCTAGAGAAGCCCAGCGTGTGTGTGTTGACTTGGTTACCTAGTGGGTTACAGAGCAGCTTGTGAGCTACTGTGATGTCCCAGTAACCAAGTGGGGTAGCTGTGAATTTGTGTGCCAATTTATGTTTCCAAATGGGAGTGACTTTGTGTGTGGTATAAAGTTGGGCAGTCCTGTGCTACCTGGGTGTTGGATTTGTGTGGGTACTTGGGCAGGGCCTGAGGGTGCTTAGGGACTCAGACTTTGTGAACCTGCCACTTGAGCTGAGCCTCCAGTCTGACCCCACCTGTCCCCAGACTGCCGTGAGGAACAGTACCCGTGCACTCGCCTCTACTCCATCCACAAGCCTTGTAAACAGTGTCTCAATGAGGTCTGCTTCTACAGGTGAGGGCTGAGGGAGGACTCGGGGGCCACTCCTACCAGGGAAGGCAGTGAAGAGGGCGGGCCTGGGCCTGGACCCCTGGACTCTCCCCATGGGAGTAGGTGAGGGTGTGGTTGAAAGCATGCCTGGCTCATCCCCCAGCCTTCGCCGGGTGTATGTCGTCAACAAGGAAATATGTGTCCGCACAGTCTGTGCCCATGAGGAACTCCTCCGAGGTAGGAAAACCACCACCCCTTGTCCTGGCAGCATCCATTACCCACTTCATTACCTGGCCATGTCCCACCTGCAAGGTTTGGCATGGAATATGTGCCCAGGCCCACTTGTAAGATGCTGCAAGACCCCTCCCTCCATCCTCACTAACATTGGGTGGTGGGTTCCCACCTGACTGCACCTCCCTCCAACAGCTGACCTGTGCCGGGACAAGTTCTCCAAGTGTGGCGTGATGGCCGTCAGTGGCCTGTGCCAATCTGTGGCTGCCTCCTGTGCCAGGAGCTGTGGGGGCTGCTAGGGTGGAGCTGGTGTAGGATCCAAGCCCCGGACCCAGCTCGGATCCACCTCAGGCCCTGCCTGACCTGGTGCTTTCTCCCATCCTGCCCTCCCTTTCATCCTGGACATCAATGGGCTGCTGCCCTGGGGAGTGGGGTCATAGCTGCATTGGGCTCCTCCCCAGCCTGTGGCCACCCCTGAGCATTTGAGGCTGCTGACTGTCTAGTCTCCACTCCCTAGATGGGGTTCATTCAAGGCCTCTTTTGGGGGTCTGGGAATCTCAATGTGCCTTCTCAGTGCCTTGGGGGCATTCCTCCCTTCTCAGTCTCCTCAGGTAGGCTGTGCCCCTCACCCAGCTGGTCTGCTTGGATTTCCTATGCCCCCAGGCATGGGCCACCTTTGTTTTATACAAAATAATAAAGTTTTTACAAAAGACACAGAATCACTCTTGGGGCCGGGGAGAACTTAAGTGCCACCAATATTGCTGGTCCCTAACAAAAGGCTGGCTCATCTCCTTAGAAGACAGTGTCATATGGCTCTATTTCTGTACCCCACCCCTACCTACTCCAGCCCTAGCTTCATCTGTGACCCACCCAGAGCAAGGGGCCCCGACACTCCCTCCCAAGGTGCAACTCTTCAGGTGCATGCAGAAACAGACAGGTCATTTCGGTTCTTCTGCGTGAGCAGCATAGAGAGCTGTACAGTGCTCCCCATGCTGTCCTGGTTAGTTCTCCTGACAGGTCTACACAGCAGGTAAATCACTGTCCTCAAATGACAGTGACCATCCAGAGGCCCACAGTAGTAGGTGCCAGGGAGGGCCAAGCCTGGCTATGGGACTTTGAGAGAAGGGAATGAGTAGAGCGGTCTTGGGATGCTGAGTGCTCCGTGAGCCCCACTGTCACACCATGACTTATGCTTCACTTCACACAAGAGCACACATAGACTCTGCCACATGAAGCAGCACTGCCCAGCCAGCATCACTCAACAGAGCCACGGCAACACTGTCCACTCCTGGCCCTGCCTGTTACCAGAATGTCTATGAGCCCTCGCACTATCCAGAGGGGAGTGCGAGCTTATGTGGTGGGCACAGCACCATCTGCCAGCAGCTAGATGGAGAGGGAGGTCCATCGTGCCCTGTGAGGTTGCTAAGCTCAGCTAGCAAGACTGTGCCCCCCCCCCCCGCTCTCCCAAGCAACTTCCAGGCAGAGGAAGCATGTGTGTGTACAGACAATTCTAGAAAACAGGTCATGTTACAAAAAGCACAACAGTTCTCCACAGTTAACATTAGAAAAGGTACAAAAATACAAGGGCTCTAGGCTCACTAAGGAGCTTCCTGACACCAGGAACCAAAGGAGAGCGCCCTGGAGCTACTCTGGCTTAGGGACTCCTTCCTGGGGAAACCCTGCTCTGTTGCTGGTGGAAACAAGCCCTCTCCCTGGCTGGCTCAGTCCAAGAGCCTTGGCCGGCAGAGGATCTTCTAAGAAAGGGGACTGGAGTGGTATAGGTGGTATAGCAACTTTGGGAAGTCACATGGGTGTGACCACAGCCACAGTGCCACTCTCATCTGTCACCCCAGCTCCCTCCCACCACTCTGATGTCCAGGCCCTGGGCAGTCTGTTACTAAAGGCCCCTCTCCTGCCTAGACTACTGTGCTCAGAATGCTGGCTAGAAGGGACTCACTGCTCTGGGGTGCCAGAGGGTGGGGAGACAGGTGCTGAACTCCTGCGAAGCTCCTTCTTCAGCTGTGCCTTCAGCATGGACACCTGGAGAGGAGAAGTCCAGGCCACAGCTGACTTCAGGGAGCTGATGGGGGTGGCATGCCACCTGCTGCAGGGAAGGGCTGCTGCCTAAGACTGGGAGAGTCTCTGCTTCTCATTTTGACCCCCATGGCGGTTAAGAGTCTGTGTGTTTGGCATCCTAATCCCTTTAGAGGCTCTGTCATGTGAAGCGGCTCTGCTAAGCATCACTCCACAGAGCAAGGCCCTGTGTCCTCCCAGCCCTGCCCTGTTACTGTCTATGAGCCCCCGGCACTATCCACAGGGTGACCCTGTCCCAAGGAGAGCCAGAGAGAGGCATGGAAGACCTGGCTGGGTCTACTAGCAGGAGTTTTTGTGTGACCAGGTTGGGCCTATCTAAGCAGCTGAGCGCTGTTCTAGGCACAGCCAAAAGGGACATAAGTGACCTCACTGGCCAGGAAGAGCCATTTCTTGGGCTCTTACTAGTATTCCTAGGAAAGAGCCCCTTCTCCACTGGGATCCCAGGTTGCTGGAGAGCCTATAGCTGGAACTGCTAAGGGAACCATGCTATGTAGGGAGAGGGTCTGATGGCTTGAGGCAGAGAATGAGGCCTAGGCCAAGAGATACTGAGACCAGGCAGTACCACCCCACCCATGGCTGGTACCAGCACTGATCTACTTGGCCCTTTTCAAGTTATAAAGGTCATGAGCAGTCCTCTCCCCCAGCCCCACACTTCAATCCCAGCTCCATCTTCTCCCAGGGGAGGCCCTTGTACCTGTTCCTCCAGTCCTGACACTCTCTGGCGGTGGGCCCGCTCCCGTGCCTCCAGTGTGCGCTCTGTCTGTACTTGGGCACTGCGCAGGCGCTCAACCTCCTGTTGCAGCTCCAATCGCTGCTCGTCTGCCTCCAACTGGACCGGATTGTGGTTCTGCTCCAGGGCTACCACCTGTGCCTACAGACAGGGGCTGCCAATCAGGGTTCTAACCCAATGTGCACACAGTGACATGGGCTTATCCCTAACAGTTACCTTCCAATCCTGGGTCAGGGTCCCCAGTGAAGTCCACTCAGACAGGCATGCATATACAAAAATACTCAAACAGTGCCTGGCCTACACACGCCCAGGAACAAAAGCGAGCCTATTTGTACAGAAGCACACATGGGCACAAAAGCACAGCAGCCTAACATCTGCATGTGTGAAAACATTTTCATGGATTCAGCCCACAGGCCACATGAGGTTCATGCTATATGGGTGAGCAAGCTCCCATAGACATACTTCCATACATCCACAGCACACAGGAATCACCACTGGCTTGAATGCCAATAAGCCTCAATGTTTCTTCCCACCATGGGAAGAACCCAGTCCAATGAGGACACCCTCCCAAAGGCTCTGGGCTCCTGTGCTGGCTCAGCCATAGGCCTCCCTAGGACATCTCGGACTCAGTATGGGAACGGCACTGGGGATTAGGCAGGAGAGGGGGAGGGCTGACCTCCAACTGCTGGATCTGCTGTTGGGCCTCAGCCAGATCCAGCTCAGTCCCTGTGAGTGTACGGTCCAGGCGGCCCTTCTCTGCATTCAACCTCAGTGTGTCCTCATGGCTTTGAAGCTTCTCCCGCTCCACCTGGGTAGAAATGGACCGGAAGGAGCTCATAGGGGGTTCACAGGAGCCCCTGTAGAATAATCTGACATCAGCAGAAGCAGCACACCGAAGAGACACAGAAAACCTGGGGAAGCCCCAGCAGAGCAGGCCACCTTATCCAGTGTCTTCCTGAGAGCCACACGGTCCTTGTCGAGTCGCAGTGCTGACCGTTCCACCTCACGCTTCTCAGCTTCCAGCTGGGCCAGGGCTCGCTGCAGACTGCCCAGGCGCTCCTGCAGCAGCCGCCGCTCTTCCTGCAGCTTCTGGACAGAGCGCAGAGCCACGGCCTCGCCTTCCTGCCGCTGTCGGAGCACCTGCAGACAAGCCAGCAGTCCCTCATCCCACTGCCCCTCAGGATGGCCATCTGAAACTTGAGAGCAAAGGTGCTGGCCCACTGTGCCCTACTGCAAGGCCCACGTAGGGAAACACCTGAGACCAAATGGTTCTCTCTGGGTATAATGGGAGTGTGGGCCAGATGAACCATGGTTCTTCACAGGTGGCTGGGTCAATTGGGGTGAAGTTGAGTGGGTTCCCCACCCCATGCCAAGAACCACACGGGGCATCCCTATAGACAGAGGCCCTCCAGACCTCACCTGCTGCAGCTGCTGCAGCTGGCCTTCAGCATCACCCCGCTGCAGCTCCACGTTGGCTAGCTCGCCCTGCAAAGTCTGCACCTGCTCACCCAGGGAGCTGCTTTGCCTTCGTGCTTCAGACAATGCCTGTCTGGCAGCATCCAGCCGTTCCTGGAGAACAGAGGCTGATGGTGCCAAGCCAGACTGCCAGCCTGCGCAAAAGGCTTCCCTTTGGGTGAAAAGCCTAACTGGTCTGGCCTGTTGCCAGTCCTGTCCACGGACCTGTGCTGAAGGTGACAGTCACTCATATCCCAAACTGCACATAGGTCCTATACTAGCAGGTTTCTTCTCTCACTAGACAGCATCCCCCTCTAAGCCTCATGACTGGCTAGTTCTGTTGACCCCACTCCCACCTCAAGACCTATTCTCACTGGCTCCCCAGAATTCCTGACTGACAGCCCCTCTGGCTATCAGCTCCCTCCACACCTGCTGTTGGGCTAACTCTCTCACTGAACTCTTTCCTGAAGGAAGAGAGAGATATGCCAGACCCTGGAACCATCCCCACCCCAGACCTGGAGTACTTGGCGGTCATGTTCACAGGTACTCAAGGTCTTCTGTAGATGCAGATTCTTGTCCTGGGTGCTGGTGAGGCTGGCATTGCTCTGGGCCAGGGCATCTGTCAGGCTCTGCACCTTGCTCCGTAGGGTCCCCTCACTCTCCTCCACCTTGGCCAGTGCCCCATTCAGCCGGTCCACTGTTAGCTGCAAGGTCCCTGCCTTCACCTCACTGTCCGCCACCTGCAGGAAGGTAGAGGAAGGTCAAGGGCTCCCTTTCCTTTGGGATCTCCACCAGGAGTGCTAACCTGCTCCGCTCACCTTACCCATATCCCTGTTGGCTTGTTCTCTCACTGGCTCAGCCTACTGTGGTCTGCCCTCACCCCACTGTGGGTTAACCACTCGGTCCAGAGTCCCGGCAACCTAGCTATGTGACAGGCAAGGACACTGCCATTCTGAGAGTCTACCTGTCCACCTTGAAACCTGATGGTGAAGACTTACTTCACAGAATTGGCAGTTGCACAATGCCTGGACAGAGCCTGGCACAGGGCATGCAGGTGACCAGGAGGGAGAAGGGCCCACCTGTCTCTGCAGGGAGTCGACCCGATCCTGGAGGGCCTGAGCATGGGCCTCCCGGTCGCCCAGACCTAGGCGGCTACGCTGCAGCTCGCCCTCAAGAGCTCGCCGCTGCAGCTCAAGCTTGATGGAGCGACTCTCGGAGGCGTCCAGCACCTCCTTCAGCCGCCGCTTGTCACTCTCCAGCTTTGCCTCGGTCGCCTTCATCTTGCTGACTTTCTCCTGTGGGTGACAAGGCTCAGCCCCGATGCCTGTCCACCTCTCCCCAAACCCCTCTGAACCACTGGGACAAAGCAGGGCCAGCCTCAAGGACTGTATGACCTAGGACCAGCCTGTGACTGCTGGGACCTCAGTTTCCCCATTTGTTACAGACTGAGCAGCTATGAGGATCCCAGAGCTGTCTTGTTCAAGCTGAGTAACATGTTATGTGTGGCAAGATGCACCTTCCCCACTCTGGCTGTTTCATGTCTGTCCTGGGAGGACTGTTCCAGAGGTGCCACTATCTGATCCCTGGGGAGGGGCTGCAGAATGTAGACACTGGACCCTCCCCTGCTCTACAAAAAGGCTTCCAGAAACGGCTGAAAGCACAAATGAAACCCGAGCTGAACCTGGCAGCTGCTACTGAGGAGCAGGACACCGCTGCAGTTCTAATGGCTGCCTCTCCTCCCCTGTTCAGGACTCAGATGATGAAGGGGTTTGCAGAGTGGAGACAGGGCAGGAAGAGCCTAGGACCATTCAATACACAGGGCCCCAGAGCCAGTGGGCACTGGGTGTCACTACAGCCTCCTTGCTTCAAGCTTCATCTTCAAGCCTCTCCCTGCCCTATATGGCCTGTAGGGGAGAGTGGGCCCCCACTCTGGCTCCCACCCAGCTTTGTTCCTGGCCTCCTCCCAGGCCCCAGGGGCTTCTGGGCCCAAAGCCAGAGCTGAAGCTGCAGACACAACAATCCTGCTCCAGCTTGGTGGGGGGTGACAGCAGCTGGAGAGAGGGCAGGGGGCTTCAGTTCAGAGGCTGGGCTGTCATCACCCAAGGCCTGGGCTTCCTGTCCCAGACACACAGACATGTGGACACCTATACATCAAACACTGCATCACCATTCATGCAGATATTCAGAGACAGAGGCTCCAGCCAATAGCTTACAGGACTGCCTCTATGTGGCAATTATAGGTGACCCCCACCCAAAGGGTGACAGTTGGACAGCAGGCTGTTTCAGGCCAAATCTGAACTCCTCTGTCTGACTCAGGCCAAGCCCTTCCCCCCTGAAGCACATGAACACTCAACAGTGGACTAAAATTTGCTCAATGGAAAGAGCCACAGGCTACCCCTATAGGCTGTGACTCGGGCAGAGGACCACAGAGAACCCTGGGGCCTGCTCCCATGGGCCCTCCACTCCTGCCCACCTGGCTGGCCCGGAGCTCGCTCTCGGTGGCCTGCAGGCTCCTCTCCAGAACTGCCATCTGGTCCAGCGTGGCCCTGCATTCCCGCTTGCTGCGTCGCACACTCTCTTCCTGCAGTGCCAGCTCTGCCTGGGCCCCACTCAGCCGCCTGTCTGCACTGCGCCAGGCTGCAACCACCACCCAGTCCCATCAGTTTTATGCCAAGCCCAGCCCCTGAACCAGGCCATGAGGTCCAACCTGTACCTCACCCTCTCCAAACCCTGCCTGGACCATTAGAGGGTCTGTAGATTTGGGCCCCTTGGAGATGCCCAGGGAAGGTCTCCTGGAGGAACTGGCTGAGTCAAGTAGGCCAAGACTGGACATAAGAGCCACTGACACCAATTCCCTAGCCTCCCACCTTAGTTGCTAAGAGCATAAGAGGGCAGAGGGGCCCTTACCTTCCTCACTCTCAGCTACCGCCTTCTGCAGCTGCTTGGCCCTTGAGGTTGCACGGTCTCTCTCTGCTTCCATCTCAGCCAGCTGTTGACTGAGGTTGCTGGTCTGGACCTTAAGTTCATCCTGTAGGCCCAACAGAGGAAAGTAGAAGACCCCAGCTCTGACCACCACGGCTCTTTTTCTCTTGGATCCTGGGTTCCCCTCCCAGCCATCTCCACCAGCCTCACCCGTTCCCGTTGGGTACTCCGAAGCTCTTGCAGAAAGTCTCGGAGGGCATCACGCACCACCTCTGGGTCTAAGTCTGGAGGTGCTGGGGAGGCAGTGGACCCTGGAGATGGTGGCTGGGACTGAGGGCTATATTCCAAAGGACTGGGGCTGCTAAGACCATCCCCACTTCCTGGAAAGGAAGACATAGTCAAGGACATGGCAGCTACTTGGTGCTAGACATAGGTTCTCAAGGTAGGTCCCTTCTATATTACTGGACCCATTAGCACATAAAGTGAACCAGGTTATCTTCCTGCCTAAAACCCTTTGCCAGATCTACTCACATTCCTCAACCAAATACAGCTTCTTTATTTTTTTTTTAAAAAATAAAGTAGTTCTTTTTATTTATTTTAAGATAGGTTCTCTCGGGCTGGAGAGATGGCTCAGAGGTTAAGAGCACTGACTGTTCTTCCAGAGGTCCTGAGTTTTAATTCCCAGCAACCACATGGTGGCTCACAACCATGTGTAAGGAGATCTGGTGGCAAGCATACATGGAGGTTGAACACTGTGTACATAATAAGTAAATAATTCTTTAAAAAAAAAGATAGGTTCTCTCTATTATTATAGTTCGGGCTGTTCTAAAATTCACTATGTAGACTAAGCTGACCTTAAACTCACAGATATCTGCCTCCCCATTGCTGAGACTAAAAGCATGTGCCACCACACCTAGCTTATTTTTGTATTATGTATTTGGGTGTTTTGCCTGCATGTATGTGCATGCACCACATGGAGCCAGAAGAAGGCATTAGATCCCTGGAACTGGAATCAGGGACAGTTGAGAGCTGTCCTGTGAGTGCTGGAAACTGAATTCAGGTCCTCTGCAACATCTTTCCCTCCCCACTTCCCCCTACTTCTGGGACGCACTGGTCCCCACATCAGCCCTAACTCCTTTTCATTGATGTTTTGCTTTTTGTTTTGGACAAAATATATATTATTTGAAATGTGCCACTTTAATCTTTGTTTACTTTTTGCTCTGGAGGTACTATGGATGAGCCCAGGGTCCTGGGCATGCTAGGTAAGCACCCTGCCACTAAGATCCACAAACTCCTCCTTTTTGAGACAGGGGAAGGGCTCATTATGTAGGCTGTACCTGACTCACAATCTTCCTGCCTCAGTCTTCTGAGTGCGAGGATTACAGGTATGCACCACCATGTCCAATTTTATGCAGTACTAGGAATCAAACCCAGGCCTCTGAACAGATTAGGCAAGTGCTGTACCAACTGAGCCATGCTCCTGCACACCTTAACTATTTTTAAGGATATGATCTGACAGCATGAATTACATTCATGCTATTGTACATTGGTCACCTCAAATCTTTTTCATCAGTCCTATATCTCCCCAAATTCCCCATGCTGGGCATGACTTTATTTGGAAACAGGTGGCTGTCACACTAGAATGGTGAACCCCAACCCCACTATTGCTATCCTTATAAAAAGGGGAAATACAGATACCATGTGACCACTAGAGTTGTGAAGTCATGTAGACATCCCACCCAGTACCTTCAGAGGGGGTGTGGCCCTCAGATTTCTAGCCTTTGAGATAGTCAAACACACGTTTCTGCTTGTTAAGCCTCCAAGTATGTGACAGCTGGCCCACTGTCCCTAAACAATCTACCAGATGCATCAAATGCAGAGGAAAATATTTCTAACAGCCAGGCATGGTGGCACAAGCCTGTGGGCCTAGCATTTGGGAAGCTGAGACAGGAAGATGGCCCTGAGTACAAGACCAGCTTAGGCTACACAGTGAGTTCCAGGATAGCTTAGAGTGAGACCCCTGTCTAAAAAACTGAGGCAAAACAATGTGATCACTGAACCTGTACTGAGAGTGTGCAGACTTTCCCCATCAATATTCTCCAAGGAGAATGTCCACATGGTTTGTATGTGCATTAGCTATCACGGTGCTCCAGAGACCGAGGGTGTCTAGGTAGCTGTGTGCAGGTTAACAAACACGGCAATTACACAAAGCAGCCGAAAGCATCCTGGGATATGGGGAGACAGTCTGCATTCTTCCATGGCTACTGAAGGGTCACGGGTCCTTCATAGAACAGTCCTGGCCAACTAAGATAACCAGACAGAAACTTATTTTTGAAGCACAGCTCTCACTGTCTCCTCTCTAGACCTAGGTAACCGTGAACCTGCTTGCTGAGTCTATGTTCTTGTCTGTGCTAGAACTCATTGATGTTTGCCTTCCTATGCCTGCCTTACTCAATGAGTAGAATGTTTCAGAGCTGACCTGCATTGTGGCATACGTAAGAGTGCCATTCCTTTTAATGGCTGAATGCTACTCCACAGGATGGATATACCACATTTCTGTTTATCTATTCATGTCGATGGAGATTTGGGACGTCACTGCCATTTGGCTATTATGAACAAGGTTGCAACAGACTTTGCTATAGAAGTGCCTACCACATGCCTGTTTGCAGTCCTTTTAGCTATATACTGAGGAGCAGGAAAGGGTCTCCTGTCACTAACAATTTTATTTTCAGCTGGGCAATGGTGGCACACACCTTTAATCCCAGCACTCAGAAGGCAGACACAGGTGGATCTCTGTGAGTTTGAGGCCAGCCTGGTCTACAGAGCAAGTTCCAGGACAGGCTCCAAAGCTACAGAGAAACCCTGACTCAGAAAAAAAAAAAAAAAAAAAAAAAAGGGAGGCCTTGGGCTGGAGAGATGGCTCAGTAGTTAAGAGCACCAGCTACTCTTGCAGAGAACCTGGATTTGATTCCCAGCACCTACATGGCAGTTCACAAACATATGTTAACTCCAGCTTCAGGGGATCTAATGCCCTCTTCTGGCCTCTTCCAGCACCAGGCAAGCTTGTGATACACATACATACATGCAGACACTCTCACAAACACATAAAATAAAACAAAGAAGATGGGGTTCAAAGATTCAGAAAAGGCAAGGAACCTTAAGAATCCCTCCTTAACAAAGTTACCCAGGAGCCCAGAGCAGCCAGGGGGTGTCGCCCTTCGAGGAGTGTGGCTTCAGAGAGCAGTCCATTGCCCTGAGCTTCACTCACCTCCCGCGGGTGCTTCCCGTGCTGGGGAGATGGACACTCGGCCCAGGCCCAGGCCCCGACGCAGGGCAGAGCGCAGACCACCCAGCTGGGCCTCCGCCACCCGCCGCTGCGCCTCCACGCGGGCAAGCTCGGCCTCCAGGCCCTGCGCCCGGCCCTCTGCTGCACTCAATCGCAGCCCCAGCTCCGAGGTCTCAGCCCGCACCACCTCCAGCCTCAGTTCCAGGCCCCGGGCCATGTCCAGCTGCCTCTTCTCGGTGCCACGCGCCTCCTCCAAGGAGCCCAGCAGGCCTCGCTCACGTGCCCGGAACTCAACCTCTTGCTCCTGCAGCTTCCTCTGGGATCCCTGGAGCTGGGGCAGAGGTAAAGCCAGGAGACCGAGTCACAAGGCCACCCCCAGTCCCCACTTGGTGCCTGCCTCCTGGGCCTTTAGTGGCCCCCACTGTGGAAGGAGGGAAAGAACATCCATAGAGGGATGGGTAATTTGAATTTGCTTCTTTGTCCCTGCTGTTTATGTATAATGTGCAGTTAGTAAAGATAGGAACATACACATAGAGCCAGGCAGAAATTATTTTCCCAAAGACCCAAAGCTACTCTAAGAGTCATGGTTCTTCCACTAATGATGAAACTGTGGGGGCCAGCCATGATAAGCTAAGTATGGGCAGGTTACCCAAAGGAAGTTCTTTACTTCCAACCATTATCACCTGCCAGAGTAGAACTCTGGCCATCGATAAATCTAATAAGAGGCCTGAGTCTCAATGGTTTACCCTAGGGCAAAGCCCGGTTGCAGGAGGAACCACAAACTGAGATTACCCAACCTCCACCCAAGAACAGACCATTCAAAGGAAATGCCTGGGATTCCAACTGCTATAGATAGGAACACCTGCCAAAACACACTCTCCAGGACACCCCTAGACAAATGTCAGCCAATCAGGGGTCCTAAACCTCACAGACCCCTCGCCCCCACCTTTACTACTATAAAACCCTATTCTAATTGAGCTTGGGGCTCTCCGTTTACTCTAATACGCTGGACATGCGGAGAGACAGAGTTTGCAAACTTGATTCAAATAAAGGCTCTTTGCTTTTACATATGGGTCTCCTTATTGGCTTTTGTGGGGACTTCGCAGATTTGGTCATAACAAAACAAAGAGCCAGGGACAGAGAAGTTAAGTGATTTGTCCAAAGCCATACAGGGAGAAGCCATCCATTATAGGCTTGCAACACACAGAAAGATGCCCTCTGGTGAAGAGAGGGGCCACCTCTGACAGCCATTAGTTCCATAGGAAAGCCCCTCCACAGAGCACTAGGACACCAGGCCCTGCACCAGCCCCTCCTCTCACCCCATCTTCCCTGAGTGTAAATGAGCACTTTGAAACACCGAAAGAGTGTCTAAGTCAAAGTCACACAGAAGACCTGGTGGCTGTGTGATATTGGGCAGATGTCTTGACCTTTCTGAGCCTGCATGGTTCTCCTAGTGAAATGGGGTTTCAATTACCTGCCTTATGGGCAGGCTGTGGGAAATCAACTATGGCTGTCTTCAGAGCCTTTCTATGACCTTTTGGTGTCTGCACACATTAGGCCTACAGATTCTTTTGCTTGTTAGTATTAATACAACTGAGGGAGGGTCCCAAAGTAGGGGGGTCAGCACACTCCTCTGCAGGGAAGACACAGGCAGACAGTAGCCCACCCTCCCCTGGCCCACCAACCCCCTGCCCAGTTACCTCCTGCTTCAAGGCCTCCAGGCTGCTCTCACGTTTTAGCAACTTCTGCCGCAGGCCCAGCACCTCTCGCCGGCTCTCCTTCTCTGCCCGCTCGCCCAGGGTCAAGCGGCTCTGCAGGTCTGCCAGCTCCCGGCCCAGCCTGGCATTGTCACTGTCCAGCATCTTCATCTGTGAACCAGAGCACACAGGGAGGTCAGCTGGGCCCTACAGTTCTGCCCAGGAGGCTCTCGGGATGGACTGACCTAGGACGTAGGCCTCAACTTAATATTCTGAGTCCATAGGGACTCACTGAACTCAGTTCATGCCAGGCACCTTGCCCCAGTGACTTGTATGTCACTTGATGGGGGTGGGTTGTGGGGGTGACAGCAGGGAAGAGGTTGACATCCAACCAACCTAGCAACTACAGTCGGGAACCACAACACCCAAGGTCTTTGTTCACCAGAGTGCTTCTTGTTCTAAGCACTTACACCAACTGAATTTGCCGTCATTTGTCCTTGTATGTTTAACCCTGACTTCATTGAAGAGATGATAGGCCACAGCACGGAATGACTAGCCTACTACACACACAGCCCACAAGCAGCAGACTGGTATATTATCCCAGGCAAGGGGAACATTCTAAGCCTGTTTCTTCCCAGGAGCAGGTGGGGCAAGGACCACCCACTGCACAGGACTATAGCAGGCCTGACAGATCAGTCTTCAGCATGCTCCCCACAGAGCCCAGCACATGACACCAGCCATTTGGCTGCTGACTTGAGGGGCTTGGGGAAGGGACTGAGATGAGAAGGCATTATTTTCAGGAAGGCCACCCATCTTAGAGCATCGGTCTTTAGCTATGACATGATGTCTCCACTGTAACCATCAAGGCTGTTTCCTGTTCCCCTTAAGAGGGGAAAACTTGAAGTTCCAATGTGTTGGCAGTGCCCAGCAGACAGCAGACACTTGATCAGTGATTGCTGGTGATGGGGTGGGGATCTAGTCTGAGTCAGCACCCTACAGCCTGCAGACAAGTTCAGCCACCTCCTGCTTCTACTAAGGCAAGGACAGCTCTTCCATTTTCAAACAGCAGAAAATGGCTCAAAACCAAAACACAATGAAACAAAACCACAGAGGAAAACAGTATTTCCTGACACATGATAATTAGATGAGGTTCAAATCTGTGTTCACAAAGGTTGACTGGAGCACACCCCGTGTTCATATTCCATGCAGAGGACGTGTGTATGTGTGCACATCTCCCATCTTGTACTGGAGAGCAAACACAGGCGTTGGGCATGTGGGGCAAGCACCCTGCCACTGAGCTACAAACCCAACCTCTTATGGATATTTTCATTTTTAAAAAATTTTACACCAGGTGTGGTGGCACACATCTTTAATGCCAGCACTCGGGAAGCAGAGACAGACAGATCTCTGAGTTTGAGGCCAGCCTGGTCTACAAAGTAAGTTCCAGGACAGCCAAGGCTGTTATACAGAGAAACCCTGTCTTGGAAAAAAAAAATTTTACTTATTTATGTATGAATGCTTTGCCCCTGTATGTCTGTTTGTTTACCACATGTCCCTGTGGAGGCCAAGAAGAGGGTATTAGATACCCTGGGACTAGAGTTAGACAGTTATGAGCTGCCATGTAGGTGATGGGAATCGAACCCAGGTCTTCTGCAAGAACAGTCAGTGCTCTTAACTGCTGAGCCATCTCTCCAGGATCTACTTTTATTTCTTGGCAGTACAGGACAGTGAACACAGGGCTTCACACTTCTGGCGAGCATTCTCATTGAGTTAGTAATTTATAGCCTTGCTGTTTTTACCTTTTATTTTGAACAGGGCCTCAGTAAGTCAAGACTGTCTTTGAACAGACCTTGCAGTCCAGGCAGGCCTTGAACCCGTGCCCCTCTGGCCTCAGTCTCCACAGTAGCTGGGATTACAGGCCTGCACTACCACACCCAGGCTGCGGCTGCTCTCTTACAGCAGTAAGGAAGGAGGGTGGAAGCAGAGCCCTGTGGCCTGTCAAAGTGGAATTACGCAGCAGCTCTGGGTTCACTGCAGTCTGCTAGCCTGGCCACTTCCCTGGAGCTGCTCCTTTACTGCTCAGGTTCCTTTTGAACTGGACAAGATGCTGGGCCTCCCTGGGGACTCCTGAGACTGAATGTGACACAAGGCACACAGCTTCTCCACAGTTCACAGGTAGAGGCCCTGAAAGCCCTTCTGCTTCCTCTGAACTAAAACTCTGTGAGGGAGGGGAGGCTCCTGAGACCCGGGAGGTAAACACAGCCTTTCAGGAGGGAATGGAAATCTGAAAAACTCTCAAAAGCCCATCCCCAGCCTTACAGATGCATAAACAACCAATGAGGGAGGGGATTCCCTGTCTAGCTGCAGCCTTCAGCAGTCGCCAGTGTCAGGGTTGGTGTTTATGTGATGTGGCCAGTTTGGAGTCATCCCTGCTACTGTAAGTGACCCCTCACCCACACTCCTGCAACTACTATAAAAACTCACTGGTTCAAGTTAGACTTTAGGGGCAACCATTACTTTGGTCTGTTGTGGGTTCCCTTCTGGGGTGAGTATGGGTATGTTCTCTCACAAAACCCCATCCATGAATGGCAAGGTCAGGTGAAAGGCTTGCTACAGCTCAGGCCTTGATTTTACAGTGGACCCAGCCTCCTGAGACAGCCGCTGCTGGCCAGAGCACGTGGAAGGGCAGGAGCCAGGACCGTACCTGTCGCCGAAGCTCCTGTAGCTCTCGGCGAGCCTCCAGCCGGGACCGCTCCACCTCCTGCAGCGAGGCGCGCAGCTCTCCAGCCTCCTTGCCTATGGATACTCGAGCCTCCTCCAGGAGAGCCAGCTTCTGCTCCTTGTCTTCATTGGCAAGCTTCAGGCTGGAGAGAACAGAAGGTAGAGGCTGAGTCCTGGGACAATCATCTGCATCTCAGTGCACAAGGCTCTCCCCTGGCTCCTAGTGGGTCTGGCCCCATCTTGCCCCAGGGTGGTAGCCTAAGTGCTGCCTGCCCACAAGGCTGCCCTTGCACTGACCCAGCACAGCTAGGGGAAAGCCCTAGGAGGAGCTTAGTTTCCAAGGTTATTGACACAGGTGAGGCCTAAGAGTGACCCAACCCTCTCTGCTGCCACCTGTCCATTTTCTGTGACAGACAAGCCACCAAAGTGATGCTAGGCTGTGCTTACATACATACCAACACTCACCGTCTATATGGTTCCCTGAGCCATGGTTCAGTCGGGTTCTTAACTACTAGAGGTCGGGGTGTGGTCGGCAAGGCTGCCCTCTGCACCTCTCACCTGATGCGCTCGCTTTCAGCCTTCTTCACGGCAGTCCTCAGCTCCTCGTTGGAGCGCCGCAGGGCCTCACGCTCCTTGGTACCTTCACTCAGACTGCGCCGCAGCTCGCTGGCCTCCTGGCGCTGGGCCTCACAGCCCTCCTGGCTGTCCCGAACCTTGCGCTGAGCCTCCAGCAGCTCTCGCCGCAGCCCATCACGGGTGTCCTCCAGTAGGCGTAGCTGAGTCCTCAGCTCTTCTGCCTGTGGGTCCAGAATGAGGTCAGGACCCCTCAGGCTAAGGCCATGGCAGGAACAGGCTTATATGCCACTCCCTTCCCTGGCTAGGGGGTATCACGGTCCCAACATTGCCCCATTAATCTGAGGTGGGTGGCTGATCTCAGTTATGGTATGGGACAAGGAATGCTGGACTCGGCAGCAGTACATGAACCTGAAAACAGTCCCCATCAGGGCTGTCCAGAGAATGAGTCCCCCATGCCCCCTCTGCAAACATCAGGTGCTTAATAAATGTCTACTGCCTTCTATTTGGGTTAGCCACTGTCTGTCCTCACTGCAGGAGGACTCACAGGATCAGCCCCAGCACTCCACATGAGGCCAAGATGGACAGTGTCAGCTCACCTCTCGCATGCAGGACTCCCGCTGCCTGCCCAGGTTCCCAGTCTGCTCCTGGAGTTCTTTCACCTGCTGGGCATGGGCCGCAGTGGCCTCCTCCAGCTGGGCCCGGAGGTCTCGAAGCTCAGATGTGAGAGTGTTCACTGTGTTCTGAGGCAGTCAGGATCCTCACACTTAGTCCTGATGTAGCCCCCAACCCCACTGCACTGCCCTACCCCTCTGGCTGAAATGCAGTCCCTCCTAGGGGGCCACCACAGCTTGATCATTCTTCAGTTGTGCGGGGGGGGGTGATGGAGAATGAGGGGGTGAAGGTGAGGTGTGATCTTTAAGCTGGCCTCTCTACACTTGTGGTCTCACCAGGGTGGAGTTAATAGCTACCTCCTCAGTTGGAGGTCCTGAAGGAAGGGCTGGACCTTCCCCACAACCTGGACGCATCCCCAAGGTAAGACCACAGATGGGCCCCTCCAGGCAAGCTGCTTTCCCCTTGGATAAAGGCCTGGGTGCCTACCTACCCGGTCCTGTTCCTGTCGGCTCTGGGCATCTCGCTTCTGCCGTTCCATCTCTAGAGAGATGGCAGCCAGACTGTGCCGGGTTCCCATCAACTTCTCAGACAGTGCCGTCTTCTCGGATTCCTTCAGGGACAAGGCCTAGGCAGAGGCAAGGAAGACAAGGCTTAGTGGGTGGCTAGTTCTTTCTCTTAGCCTCCCACTGGTACTCAGTAACAGCACTGGCCCACCATGGGTGGACCCAGGGCAGAGGTGCCTATTCACTCTCTGTGGCCCTACGATAGGGTTCAGGAACAGCAGCAGAGTATGGATGTGGACATGATCTACAAATTTAACTAATGCCTCAAGTACCCCAGGGCAAAGACTTTCGGGATTCCCATGTTACAGAAGAGAAAACAAAGGCTCAGGGAGAATGTCACTCGCCAGGGTGACACAGCAGATAGCTGCAGTCTGCCATGCTCTATTACCTTATGGAAATCAAGAATTAACTATTAGGAAGGGTCAGCAAGCACCTGTGGGCACCCTCCACAGGCATGAGAAGAATGTGGACAGCTTGCCTTGTGTCAACTGTCACTGCCACTGTGCGCTAGGCCTCCAATTCTCCTACCCTGCAGGTGAGAAAACTGAGGCCCAGGAAGAAACTGGCTGCTTCCTGGGCTCCAGCTGCTGTGTGGGGGACTTGCTGGACAGAGCCAGGAGAGCCACAGAGGCCACCCAGACTCACAAACCTGCTGCTTCTCACTCTCGGCCAGGAGCAGGCCTTCATCCCGCTCCTGCTGCAGCGCAGCGATCTCCTCACTCAGTTCCTCCTTCTCTGCCTCCATCCGTGCCAGCAGCTCCTCGCGCTCCTGCTGCAGCTGGCCCTGCAGCTGAGTCCGCTCTACCTGCAGTTCCCGCCATGCAGCCTCCTGAGGGCCAGAGCCAGGCTCTGTGACATGCAAGGAGGAGCCCAGGAAGCCCCTTGCATACTTCAGGTCAGAAAAAGGCCTGAAGTACCCCCCAGCTAAGAGGCATAATGGGTGACCAAGTCACATCAGGTCTGTGAATGCAGCAAGGAGGCACAGCAACCGGGGCTGGGGATAAGAATGCTCCCTAGTGAAGATGAAGCAGCAGCCATCCAGACAGAAGAGAACTAGGTGTAGCCTGGAGGCTTTGAGGGAAGAATAGGCTGGAACCTCCGGAGTCCTCAGGGACATGGTAACAATGGGTCAAAACCATAGGCACAGTCACTGGGTCAGACCAGGTGAGCTGTGGGATTGAGGGCTACGGGGACAATAGGGACCCTCAAGCCCAAGGTGACAAAGTCAATCTGAATTTTATTTTTTAAACTTTCTTTTAGATTTATTTATTTTATGTGTATGGGTGTTTTATCTGCATGACGTCTATGCACCCTGTGCATTCCTGATGCCTCTGAAGGTGAGAAGATGGCGTTGGGGTCCCTGGAACTGAAGCTACAGAAAAGTTATGAATGATTGTGAGCTGTCATGTGGGTGGTAGGAACTTAACCCAGGTCCTCTAGAAGAGCAGCAAGTGCTGTTAACTACTGGAGCCTCTCTCCCACTCTGTACAAGCAGCTAGAGGGTTGTGCAGAGCTGAGTCGGCCTGGTCACAAGAGTGACAGAGCTCCAGGGACCAGACTGGCAGAGACGATGGAGAGAAGACAGACTTGGGACAGGACCAGGGATCAGAGAATGGCTCCCTGAACATGGTACAGCCCATGACAAAGGATAGCTTTCTCGGGGTGTTCTGTTCCCTAGAACTTTCTGAAGGATGGTAGGTGAAGCCCTGACACCTACTGACCATATGTAGGAATTTCCACCTTAATTCAAGGAGGCTCGGGGGGCCTCTCTCACAGCACTCCTGCAGGTAGAATATGAAACTGTTGGAGGCAGCCCTGTCCAGGCTCTGTTTCTAGGGGCCCCTGTCCTGCAGACAACTCTGGAGAGCACCCCAAAAACAGGAATTGACAGGAAATTTACAAAGTACTGGCCACTAGGCTAACTCCTTTACACACAAGACCCCATAGCAATCTATCCCCACTTCTATGGGTGGAAAACTGAAGGAACAAAAATCTTAAATAGCATCAGTGGAGTGAAACCAAGATCAGACACAGACTCAGGAAATGTAAGCACAGAATCAGTGTTCAAGTGACTTCCTTGGCATGCCCTGCCTTATCATTCTTGAACCTTAGCAAATAAATGTAGCTTTTTACTGTATGTTTTGTTTTGAGACAAGGTCTCACCATGTAGCCCTGATTATTCTGGAACTATGTTGACCAGGCTGGCCTCAAACTCTCAAAGATCTGCCTGCCTCTGCCTTCTCAACGGTAGGATTAAAGGTGTGCACCACCACAACCAGCCTCTTCCTGCTATAAATTATACTGCCTTGTTTTGGTATGGTTGTGGGTTTTCATCAGGTTCACTACAATTGGACTTAATTTGGGGTCTGGAACTCTACATATCTGATAAGGACAACTCCCTCCCACGGATCTTCCCAGGGCCTCTACGTAGGGCAGACATGAAGTTCTGTTACACAGATGTAGAGACTGAGGCAGAGCAAGACAGCTGCCTCCCCAGAGCTCAGAGTCCTGCCTACTCCTTCCCAGCTGACCAAACCTTCTCACGCTGGAGTCTCTCAAGGTCTTCCTCATGAGCTGCTCGCTGCTCCCGCAGAGAGGCCTGGGCCGACCGCTCAGCCTGCACCAGCTTCTGGGTCATCAGCTCTTTGTCCAAGGCTGCTTTCTCTTCGGTGGCTGTAACCTGCTGCCGCAAGCCTGCTAGCTCCCCTGCACAAGAAGGACAGCAGGAAGACAGGGTTGAGTCACAATCTCCCTCTGGGACAACAGACTCGGGCCAGATGAGCCACATGGGCAAAATTAGAGGGAAGAGAGCTTGCCTGGCACCTACATTGGGTTTCTTGGAGGAGTGGCTCACCCCTCTGGATACCAGTTTCCCACTTGCCATATGGGCTCACTGGCTCTGTTCCCCTCATATACAAGGGATAAAATGCCCAATGAGAAGTGCTACATAGAGGGGAAGGCTATCAAAACTGCAGTGACACCCATTATTGACATGCTTGCTGGGTCATGCAGCTGGTAATACTCCATACATTCCAGCATGTCACTGCATTTAAATGATGTGCCTTGTTATTTAAATGACAGGCCTCATCCTTGTCAAAGATGATGCTCTAAGACCAGTAACCATGCAAAGCTGTCTAGCTTTATGGAGTGTCTCCATTAGTGGCAATGCCAGCCCTCATGGAGGGGTCGAGTGCACTGCCCTCCTCGGGTCTGTCTGAGTCAGGAAAGTCAATTCCCACGACCCAAGAGGATACTTAGCTTGCTGAGCTTTACATTCGCTGAGCTGGAAGGATTGAATTTAGAGAATGGGGAGCATGTGGGCACCATGGGCTGGGACCATGGGGCTGATTCATGGAAGCAGCTGATGGTTCTATAGGGACCTTAGAACTCTCCAGCCTCCTTGATGACGAAGACACAGCAGCCACAGTTGGCTGAGTTAGGCACTTTGCCAAGGCTTTCCTTCATGAGCTCCTTCACCTCATCCTGGCAACAGGTTAGGCAGGTGGGTATTCCCCTCCCTACCTCTGATGTCAGAGGAACCTACAGCTCAGAGAAGGGCTTGTTCAGGAACCCATGTGACAGCTCAGGAAAGGAACCCAGGTCCTCCACACACCTCGCCGAGGACTCCTAACCTCTTCGAAGTCTAGTACGGAGCCTGGGTGTTCCCCAGGACCCAGACCCTCGTACCCGTCAGGGTTTCCTTGGCCAGCAGCAGGGCTTGACTGTCAGCTTCTAACTGCTCCCGGCGGGCTTCAAGCTGAGTCAGCTGCTTCTGCACGTCAAACAGGCTGCTCTCCAGGGCTTCCTTCTCCAAGCTGTAGCACACATTCCCAGAGGCCTTGGAACTCAGCCTCCCTGCCCCAGGACTGTGGGCCTCAGGGTGCAGCCAGTATGGGCCAAGTGCCAGTCTACCTGCCCAGCTAGACCCAGGCTCCCCAAGGAAGACTGCACCTGAGCTAGGCTGCGTTGGTAAGCATGGCTCCTAAGGAACTGCTCCTCTGGGTTAACCCCAGGGCAGGGCTGGTCAGGCAGTGTCCCCAGGGGTGCCCCCTGCTGGGAGTTGGGCAAAGCCCTCGCCTACCTACCGTAGTCTAAGGGCCTCCTCCGACAGGGTCCGGCCCTCACGCTCTGCTGCTGCCAGCTGCACAGCCAGGCCAGCCCGCTCCTTGGCCAGTGCCTCCTTCTCCCGGATCGTGCGCTCCAGTGCCTCCACCTGCCGCTGTGACTCCCGCAAGGCCTGCTCCAGTTCCTGGTCCCGTCCACTCAGCTGCCGGGAGAGCTGGCCAATCCAGGGATTGTGAGCAGAAGCCCTGGCTGGTTCACTGTGCAGCACTTTAATGTGGGGGTCTAGTCCAGTGCTGGCCCGGCAGCAGAAAACTAAGGGGTTGAGCACAGGCTCTATACTGGTGTGCTGTGTGTGCCCAGGGCAAACTCTAGCCTTGTCTACACTTGCAAATTCACAACAAGGGCCCTCATCACTCACTCTGCCCTGCAGGGAGGAGCTGGAGCTGCATCTTCCTCACAGGACCCCTGGACCCCAGAACACAGGCTGCATTACAGACCCTGGAGGCCTGAAACCCTAGGCTGCCTTCCAGCCACGTGGCTCCAGTTCCCTGAATCTCTGCTTTCTTCATATGGCAGATCTTCACCAAGCATGGTTCAGAGCCAGCGCATCCTCTAAGTGAAGGGATCTTTTAGCCTCAGAGACAAATGGGATGGCAGAGGCATGTAGGGTATGGTAGCTTGTTCAAGGCCCTTAGCTAGAAGAGGTGAGGTGCCTATAAACCCAGAGGCAAGCATCTGAGCCTATGGCTTATGGCTTATCCCAGAATAGCACGTGAGTGGCCAGGAGCCCTACCCACACATGTGCTTGGGGGCTCAGCCCACCTGGGTCAACTGCTCCTGTAGATGACTGCGTTCACTGCGCAATGCAAGGAGCTGCTGCTCCAGCGCCTCCCGGGCCTGCTCAGCGGCACAGAGGGAGCCCTCCAGGCCCTGCCGCTCCACCTCCTGCTCCAGTCTCAGCTGCTCCAATCGTTCCTGCTCCTCTAGAGCCAATGTAGTAGCATGCTCTGCCTGCTGCTGCTGGCCCAGGAGCGCTGCCTTTTCTTCCTCTAGCTGTAGGATATGGATAAAGGTCTAGGGTAGGAAGGGAACCGTCCCAGGACCAGGGATGCCCCTCCATTCCCACCAATGGTCACAGACAGCCCAGGGAAGGCTCCCTAAGCTGAAGGAAGAATGTGCACGGTGTGGAGTACAAAGCACCAAAATACGGCAGGGCCCTCTATGATGCACAAAACAGACAACGAAAGACAAACAGAATGAGAGGTGGACAGCAGGACAGACAGGGTAGGATGTGGGAGCCCCAGCACGCTTGACAGAGGGGACAGGTGGCTGGTGCACAGTATACCTGGGCCATGAGGCGGTTTAACTCCAGCTTGTCCTGGGCGAGACTCTCATTGAGGGCACTCAGCTTGGACAGGGAGTCTCGCAGAGAGGCCTCCTCTGTCCTCAGCTTGGTCAGGGAAAGCTCTAGCTGTGCACGGCCAGCCTCGGCCTACAGTGGGAACAGGGAAGCAGATGTCAGGGAGAAATCCAGGGAAGCAGACCCTGACAGACTGGGATGCTGTCTGAAAGATACCTCATACCCTAGAGCTGCTCAAGAAAGGACCCTAAGGCAGAGCCAGAGGTCAGAAGCGACTACAGCTGCAGTCTAGGGGCCATCATGTAGAGCCCAGGCCACCAGAAGTGGGTCAAGCATCTTCCGAGGACTCTCAGGACAATGGCCCCAACTTCCTCAGTCCCAGGACCCATCTCCACGGAAAGGTCCAGGTGACCCTAAGCTTCAGGCTCCAGTCCCAAGAGCCCCTGAAGAAAAGGGATCTATGGCCTGGGTCAAAAGTCAGTCTGTGGGGCTAGGGAGATGGCTCAGTGGGTAAAACTCTTGCTCAAGCATAACGACATGAGTTCAAACCCCCAGAATCCACGTACAAGCTGTATGCCTAAGTTAACAAGTATAATGCCAGCATTCCTACAGCATGATGGAGGAAAGACAAGAGAGTGCCCCTAAGTTCAAGATCCAGCTAGTGTAGTGTACAAAGCAGGGAACAATGATGGGCCATAACTAAGGTGGACACCAAGGCTATCCTGACTTCCAGACAACTGCCACAGCACACACTTGCACCCCACCACACACACACGGCATGAGGTGTGTGTGGATTTAAAACACAGTAACAAATAAATAAATAGATAAAAATAAAAGGTCAGTCTGATTCCAGTGACATGCTCAGACAGTGGCCTGAGGGGGTCAGTCTATGGCCAGTGGACAAATCCTGAGTTATGCAGCTGGCAGGACTCACCTTGGTCAGTGCCTCGGCCACCTCTGCCTTCTCTGACTGCAGCACATCCCTCTGCAATATGGCGCTGTTCAGTGCCTCCCGCACCTCCACCAGCTCCTTAGCCAGTCCTGAGCGCTTCACTTCCAGCTGCTCCAGCTGCCTGTGGCTGTGGGACAGAGGACTGTTATAGAATATTCCACTGTGATTGGTTTAATAAATGCTCAATAGCTAGGCAGGAGGCATAGCAGGGACTTCTGGACAGAGAGAGCTCTGGGAAGAAGAAAGGAGTCACCAGTCAGATGAGGAATGACCAGGAAGGGCAAAGTGGAGATGAGTTAGACAGCACGCTCATGGAAGAATGTAGACTACAAAATAGGGGTCACAGCACTCAGGATGCAGAGACAGGCAGATCTCTGTAAGTTCAAGGCCAGTCTGGTCTATAGAACGAGTTCCAGGACAGGCTCCAAAAACTTAAAATATATATATGGATTAAGTTACAGGAGCTAGTTAGAAACAAGCCTAAACTAAGGCTGAGCTTTCATAATTAATTAATATTGTCTCCATGTCATTTTTCAAATTTTTATTTTACGTGCATTGGTTTTTCCTGTGTGCATGTCTTTATGGGGGTGTCAGAACCCCTAGAAGAAGAGTTACAGACAGTTGTGAGCTGCCATGTGGGTGCTGGGAATTGAACCGGGTCCTCTGGAAGAGCAGTCAGTGCTCTTAACTGCTCAGTCATCTCTCCACCCCCTCTGTGAGCTGGCGGTCCAAAAAGAAAAAGTCCATCTACCAATGGCATCTGGCCACACAGATCCACAGTGTGAGAAAATTAAAAAAAGTTCAGAACCATAGAGACAAACGTGGCTTCCTGGAGACTAAATTCTCTAGGCATAAGCTCGGCAGCGCACAGAGACTGCCTGAGAGCTGGAGCCGAGCTCCAGTGCCATGCGCTAAGCTAAACCGCACTTCAGCTGATATAGTGTAAGATTTGTCTCATGCCATCAGAAAATACTGCAGATGCTTAGTAAAGCCACGTCCAGACACAGAAAACCTCTAAAAGGTAATGTTTTAAAGTATGCTTAGATGCTGAAGAAAGAAAAGAAAATGGGTATAGACAGTAACAGAAAAAATAGATAGAGCCGGGTGGTGGTGGCGCACGCCTTTAATCCCAGCACTCGGGAGGCAGAGGCAGGTGGATCTCTGTGAGGTCGAGGTCAGCCTGGTCTACAAGAGCTAGTTCCAGGACAGGCTCTAAAACTACAGCGAAACCCTGTCTCGAAAAACCAAAAAAAAAAAAAAAAAAAAAAAAAAAAAAAAAAAAAAAAAAAAAAAAAAAAAAAAAAAAAAAAAAAAAAAAAAAAAAAAAAAAAAAAAAAAAAAAAAAAAAAAAAAAAAAAAAAAAAAAAAAAAAGAAAGAAAAAGAGAAAAGAAAGAAAAGAAAAAATAGTTTATAAACAATAAAGTCTTTAAAATATGTAAAATAATATAAAACAATAAGTCATGTAAGGACTATTATAACACAGAGAGTTGAACCTTATATGGTGCTTTGTTAATTCTGCATTTTTAAATGCTAATGAACAGAGAATGACAGCTGCTGAGAGACATTGGATTGTGGAAGGGAGAGCTGAGTTAAGCCATCCTAGATACTTTAGGAAAGCCTTAACTTTAAAACGTAAGTCAGCGGGCTGGAGAGATGGCTCAGAGGTTAAGAGCATTGCCTGCTCTTCCAAAGGTCCTGAGTTCAATTCCCGGCAACCACATGGTGGCTCACAACCATCCGTAATGGGGTCTGGTGCCCTCTTCTGGCCTGCAGGCATACACGCAGACAGAATATTGTATATATAATAAATAAATATAAAAAAATAAAAATAAAACGTAAGTCAGAAAATGTATTGTTTTGGGGAAGAGGTTATGCTTTTGTTTCCAGAGGAAACGAAAGGCTGTACTGGCTACAGACATAAAGAAATAACCCTAGAAAACTACAGGACAGATGACTTATATTTTACCTGCTCAAGCATAAAACAAAAAAATCATCTTTGGCTGGCCTGTGTACAACTCACAGTTCATACTTGTGTTAATATAGATATGTATGTTAACTTTGAAAGTTTGTGTGTTTTCAGAATGGGGAACCAGACATCAATGAAAATGGGTGGCCCAGGTGATCCAGTCTCTCAGAATGCCTCTGTCACAGTTTCTTCAGAGTTCTACATCCAGAACAGCTTCAAGACTGCTGGCTGAGATGATCCAGCCTCATAGACTACTCCAGCCAAACCAGATAAGCTCTAGATTTTCCTATCACACCAAGACTGGACAACAGCTAGCTCTCCCAGGATTGGATCCCCTAAAGATGTTGTCACCCCCAGATAACAGCAAGCAGTCTAGAGAACATGATGCCCACACTGCCATGAGGTGCACTGAAGGACCCTCGGTGAGCAGGGACCCACCTGCGCTCCAGCTCTCTGCGGGCCCGGGCCCCCTCCTGCACTGTGTCTTCTTGCTTGTCCTCCAGCTGAGTGTGCTGGCGCCTCAGGTCCTCCTGGGCAGCCTGAAGCTTTTCCAGCTCCTGGCGTAGCTCCTCCGCCTGCTGCTGAGTCACCTGCAGGTTGTGTGCCAGGCTGCCCTTCTCCCTGTAGGACACACAAGGAGAGGAGAGGGCATTTTGAGGCTGTTGTCTGCCAGAGAAGATGGCTGAACTGACTACTCTGACTACAGCCTCTGTCCTCCAGGACACTGCCTCCAGGAAGCCTTCCCTGATGCCTCTCACAGCTGACTCATCTCACACCACCTGGCACTGAGACTGGATTTCTCCTCAGTTTGCAGACCTACAGGCCAGAGCAATGGGGAAAGATGCTGCTGTTAGCTGCAAGTACTCCAGCAAGTGGGAGAGGCCAGAACAGGCTCCTGGAACACACAGGCACCTCAGATACCAGTTCTCAGCTGCGTGGCCAGGAACACCCGCCATCTATCACCCTCAATCTTGGCAAGCCGGACAGAACTCATCTGTCTGGATCCCAGAGCTTCACACTGCACAGAGCAGCAGCATGTATGTGGTATGCCACACAGGAAGGAGGGAGCCACTAAGAATGTCTTCCCCAACTCCAATGGTCCTAAGTGGAAACTGGGGCTCCCTTGTCAGCTGGGGCCTGGAGATCAGGCTAAGAGGTACCCATCTCTTTTATTTTTTTAAAGATTTATTTATTAATTATGTATACAGTGTTCTGTCTGCATGTATGCTGTAGGCCAGAAGAGGGCACCAGATCTCATTACAGATGGCTGTGAGCTACCATGGAATTGAATCCAGTACCTCTGGAAGAGCAGCCAGTGCTCTTAACCTCTGAGTCATCTCTCCAGCCGCTACCCACTTCTTTACTACAGAGTGGCAACCCCCAAATATACTAAATACCAAAGTAAAAACAGCTTGTGGCATGATATTAAGACAGCAGAATGTGCCAGGCAGTGATGACTTTAATCCCAGCATTCAGGAGCAGTGACAGGCAGATCTCTGTGAGCTCGAGGCCAGCTTTGTCTACAGGAGGAGTTCTAGGACAGGCTCCAAAGTTACAGAGAAACCTGTCTCAAAAAACAAAAAAAAAAAAAAAAAAGGAAAAAAAAACAACAACATAGCAGACTGCAAAATGGGTTTCTCACCATGGATGTAACCATTTAAAAGGCCCAATTCCTTCCCACAAAAGGAAACCAAAGGCCTGGTCCCAGATGACCCACTGCCACCTCCATCCACACTCAGAGTTGAGTCTGGAAAGTCTTTCACCAGCTGTATGAAGACAGCTCTGACAGATTCACATAATTTGAGGCACCACAGGTGCGGCACTTGCCTCACATCCTGGAACACAGTAGGTATACAAATGCACACATGCATACCTACTGTGCTTCCATATTGTCAGGACTATGGAAGGCAAAAGCAGAACTCAGCCAGGGTTAAGATGACCAGGTGAGGCGGCTGGGAGTTCGGGGATCGCACTTTGAGTTTACCTTTTTACTCTCTCTCTGTTTTGTTTTTGTTTTTCTAGATAGGGTTTTTCTGTACAGCTCTGATTGTTCTGGAACTCGCTTTGCAGGTCAGGCTGGTCTTACTATGTAGCCCTGGCTGGCCTGGAACTGCTATATAGCCTAGGCTGATCTCATACTTGGGACAATCTTCCTGCCTCAGTGTCCTAAGTGCTGGACTGCAGATGTGAGCTACCAGTCCTTGCTTGTCTTAGAGACTTGTTTGTTTAAGACAGGGTTCACACTGGGCGGTGGTGGCACACGCCTTTAATCCCAGCACTAGGGAGACAGAGGCAGGCAGATCTCTGTGAGTTTGAGACCAGCCTGGTCTACAGAGCTAGTTCCAGGACAGGCTCCAAAGCCACAGAGAAACCCTGTCTCGAAAAAAAGAACCCCCCCCCAAAAAAAAGGCAGGGTTCACTATGTAACCCTGGCCTAGAGCTCCTATATAGACCAGGCTGGCCTAGAACTCACAGAGATCTGCCTGCCTCTGCTTCTGGAATGTAGGAATTAAGGTATGCACCACCATGCCTAGCTTTGGTGTTTTTATTTAGAAAAAGAAAATGAGGGGCTGGAGAGATGGCTCAATGGTTAAGAGCATTGCCTGCTCTTCCAAAAGTCCTGAGTTCAATTCCCAGCAACCACATGGTAGCTCACAACCATCTGTAATGAAGTCTGGTGCCCTCTTCTGGCCTGCAGGCATACATGTAGACAGAATATTGTATACATAATAAATAAATATTTAAAAAGAAAATGAAAAAGCAACAACACCAAAAATAAATAAATAAATAAATAAATAAATAAATAAATAAGTAAAATCCAAAAGCCAAGGGGAGGATAACGTATGTCTCTTTAAAAGAAATTTTATAACATCTTTAATTTTGTTGTTGTTCTGTGTGTGGAGGTGTGTGCCTAACAAGGCACATGAATGGAGATCAGAGGATAACATTCCTGAATCAGTTCTTTTGAGTACATGCCACTATTGCAGAGGACCAGTTTGGTTCTCAGCATCCACTCTGGGTGGCTCACAGTCACCTCAAACTCTAGATCCACAGAGATCTAGCTGACAGCTCTGGTTTCTAGGCGAGCACATACCCACATACAACTCATCCTCACCACCATCATCATCACCATTACCACCATCATCATCATTTTAAAAGTCTCGGGACTAGAGATATGGCTCAGAGGTTAAGAGCACTGACTGCTCTTCCAGAGGCCCTGAGTTCAATTCCCAGTAACCACATCATGGCTCACAACCATCTGTAATGAGATATGGTGCCCTCTTCTGGCATGCATTACGCTGTATACATAATAAATAAATAAATCTTTTTTTTTTTTTTAAAGGTCTCTACCAGGGCTGGGCATAGTGGTGCACACCTTTAATCCCAGCACTAGGGAGGCAGGGTCAGGCAGATCTCTGGAATTTTCAAGGCCAGTATGGTCTACATTGGGAGATCCAGGCCAGCAAGGGCTACATAGTGAGATTCTGTCTCAAAAGCAAACAAACAAACAAAAAACTCTCTAAGAAAAGCAGGAACTAGTAGCTCACATCTGCAATCCAGCACTTAGGACACTGAAGCAGGAGGATTGCCCCAAGTGTGAAGTCAGCCCAGGCTATATAGCAGCTCTAGGTGCCAGCCAGGGCTGCATAGTGAGGCGTTGTCTCAAAAATATAAAACTCAGATAAATAATAACAAATAAACAACAAAATCTGCCTTTTAGTTTGGCTGGGATGTAGCTCAGTGACAGAAAACTTCCCTGACATGCACCAGGCTTGGGTTCATTCCCAGCAGGAGGCAACTAACCAACAGGAAACAGTTCAGAGAGCACTGAGTGCAGAATTCTAGAATGTTCTATAGCCACATGTGGTAATTGGGGTACTTGAAATGTGGCTAGAGTAACAAGAACTGACTTTTTACTTCCTCAACTCAACTCAATTTTTTCACCTGGATGGTGGGGAGGAGCCCTCTAGATGAAAGGCCTGGCTAGCTAGGCTCAATGCCTCCCGCTGGCCTGTAGGTCCCGCACCTGCTCAGGAGCTCGTTGGCACTGCGCAGGCGCTGGGCCTCGCGCAGTGCATCCTCTTGGGCCTGGACTGTGACTGCTGTCTGATCCTGCAGGCGCTGCAGCTGCTCCTCCAGGCCACGCCGTTCTCCCTCGCTGTCACTGAGCTGCTTGCGCACGGTGCCCAGTAGCTCTTGGCTGGTTTCATAGCGCCCACGCATATCCTGGGGTATAGGGGTGACAGGGTTTGGAGGAACCCATTCACTCTCTCCTAACAGCTCCATAGCACTGGACGTGTCTGAGGCAGCAGAGGGGATGCCTCCACTGTGTCCTCACCTCTCTGCCAACGGGGCAACTCCAAATAGCGCCCCCAGGGTCAGACAAGGAAAACCCGCCAAGATACTGACTCCACCCACAAGGCCCAGGCCCCGCCCCCTTGTTTCCTCCCTGCAACCCCGCCTCTGGTTCCCAAACTCCCCTTGTCCTAGGCTCAGATTCTTTGTTCAGGATTTGTCTTAGGATCCTGGCCCCAAGCTTTATCTCCATTTCTGAGGCACTCACAGCTATCCAGGCACTCCGGGCTCAGATTCTATCTAGAACCCTTCATCAGCAGCCCGTTCTCAGGGCCCCAGCCCCGCCCCCATGGTCCCTGGCTGTGTGAGGGATGCTCAGGCCCAGTTTATACCTGGACCTGCAGCTGGCGTTTGTGCAGGGCAGAGTGGATCAGCGTGAGCATGGAGGAGTCGGAGCAGGCTGGGGACAGGCCTCTGCGCGGGGAACGACCTCGACCCGGGGAGGAGTGGCGTGGTGGGGTGGGGGTCCGTGGGCCAGAGAGCCCCCGCAGGCTGCCATCAGAGGTGTCCGCAGTGTGCCCTGAGCTGCTGAGCTGGACACCACTCTCTGTGTCCGACAGGGCAGCCTTGGGGGAGAAAAGGGGAGTGGGGGTTAACTAGTCACAGGCATAAGCGAGGCAATGTGACATTTCCCACATGCCCCTTCTCCCAGGAAGCCTTTCAGAGTCCAGCTCTGCCACAGTGCAGCCCTCCATGCAAGGCCTACCATTCACTGTCCTCCAGTGTCCTCACAGTTCTTACAGGGGCTCCACAGGGCAAGCCTGGGTGAGCCAGCAGAGGTGAAAGCAGCCAGGGTGAATAGGCCCCACCCACTTCCAGTACATCCCAAGGGGTGTCGCGGGGGCTCAGGGCTGTATGCATACCTGCGCCAGGTCCCTCAGTGTCTGTTGCAGTCCCTCTCCATCCTCAGTCTCCAGGGCTGCCTGCTCCTGGATCCTCAGAGACTCCTAGTGACAAGAAAGGCTGGTCACAGTTCTGACAAAGGATGAAGTCACTTCTTCCTGCCCCTCTCGGGCAGCAGTTAGGCCATACCCACAGGTCAGCTGCTCTCACTGAACAGATGAGGCCCAGAAAAGTACAGTGCCCTGTCCCAGTCACATGACCTAGTGAAGAGCCCAAACCCTGCTCCACAAAGGGGTGTGGAGCTCAGGCCGTGCCCTGGAGGAATGCTTCTGGTGGGGAAGCAGTGGCATTCCCCTGGGAGCCTAAGAAGGGATCCAAGTCCTGACTCCCCACCTACTGAATTGGAGACCTTTGGGCTTTGGCTTCCTCAACTGTGTAATGGCTTGCTGCGGGAGGGTGGAAGGGCACAGAGATGGTGAATGTCACTGTGCAAAGCCTGGCATGCACTGTGAGGACAGCAGTTTGGATGAGACATTCAACATGTCCCAAGCAGCCTGGCCCTCAGCCAGTAGCCATAGATCTGGTTGGTGCCACATCTCACCAGGGCCGCCAACTTATCAGAAAGAGTCCTGTTGACCTGATCCTTCTCTGTGTTCTGGTTCTGAAGTTGTTCCACAGACAGGGCCAGCTCTGTCACTCTGGAGGAAGGAGCAGAGGAGGTGAATTGGGGGACCTGCCTCAGTTTCTCAAATTTATCAGCATATGTCCTCTGCATTTCCGAAAACTGAACAAGGACCTTAGGATGTACCTCCCCAGGTGTGGGACCTGGAGTAAGTCACTTCTTACCTGGGGGCCTCTGATTTCTCAGCTGCAAAATGGGAATGAGGTTGCAGCTGGCTCTTTCTCATGAGAGAGCAGTGGGGGCAGGAGTCGTGGTCATCAGAGGTTTAGCTGCCTGATGTCTAGACCCCAGGTCTCTGAACCTCAAACACAGTGCCTGGGAAGCCCAGCCAGGCTCACCTGGGGAAGGCCCAGCCCTGGTGAACACATTTCTCTCTGAGTCTCCAGGGGACCCCTCTGCAGGGAGGGAGTTGGTCACAGATGGGCCTGCTGCCACCCACCTGGCACTAAGGTCAGCCTTGTCCAGGTCACTTTGCACCTGCAGCTGGGCCAGGTCCTTCTCCCGGAGCAGCTTGGCCCGTAGCTGCTCCTCTAGCTGGGCCTGCAGCAGTGTTTGCTTCTCCAGAGCCGCCTCCGCCCGGCTCTCAGCCCGCTGAAGGCTGGCACTCAGTCCCAGGCCCACCTCCTGGACAGCCCGGGATGTCCGGACTAGCTCCCCTCCCAGCTGCAATAGGTCCCTAGGAGAGAGCAGAATAAGGGGTATGGAGGTGGCCTCCAAGTACAAATCAAAACTACACTGGCACTATCTGTCACCATCAGATTATAGAAACAAAGTCACATTATGCCCAATATGGGTGAGGTCGGGGGGAAACTGGACATTCCCTATCCAGCTAATGAAGGGCAAGTGGGCAGAACCACAGGGGAAGGCAATTAGGAAAAGCCCTGAAAGGTATGAACACCTGGGTCCTTTGCACCTAAGAGTGCATCTCCCAGATGGGCTCACCCCAAGGCAATGAAAGATGACTATGGTAGCACAGCACGTGTAGAAATCCCAGATACCAAAACATCCACTAAAAGGGAGATCACTATTAAATAAATGATGGGAAGTTCAGTCAGTGGATCCCACAAACAAACAAAAAAAACCAATAGGGAAGCTACTCCTGATGTGTACAACTCCCAGGAAAATGGTCAGATGAGGAAGGGTTCTTCCAAAAGCAGCAGTTAGCCAAGCAGTGGTGGCTCATGCCTTTAATCCCAGCACTTGGGAGGCAGAGACAGACAGATCTCTGTGAGTTTGAGACCAGCCTTGTCTACAGTTCAAGCTCAAGGCCACACAGGGCAATATAATGAGACCCTTTCTCAAATTAATTAAAAATAAGGCCCCAATGTGGGCTCACTCACTCTCTGTATGAACTGCAGTACTGAGCATCCAACAGCAGGGGGTGGGGGAGTGCCTCATAGAATTCTAGGTAACACACAGTAGGTCAAGCATACTATCAAACACTTCTAATGCAGTTTTCATCCTGTTATTAAGCCAGAAATACCATCACAGGACGCAGACACCTGCCCCAGGCCAAAGGGCCTCCTGTGGGGGAACACTGCACTGCTGGGGTCCCAGTCTCGCCAAGGAAGACAGCAATCTGCATGCGGCTCCAGCCACGGGTCTGTGCAGGCTTATGCAAACACGAGACAGCAAAAGCCACGGGTCTGTGCAGGCTTATGCAAACACGAGACAGCAAAAGCCAGACTACAGGAATCCCTGAGAAAAGCCGGTGGTTCCTTGAACAAATAAGAAACTTAAGGGTCCAAAAGAAGAAGAAAAGTTTGCTGGGCTGGGATCTTGGCTCAACTTATAAGTGTGCTTGCCTAACACATGAACAGCCTTAGGCTCAATCCCCAGCAACACATAAACCTGGCATGGTAGCACATGCCCGTAATTCTAGCACGCAAGTAGAAAGAGGAGGATCAGAAGTTCGAGGCCATCATCCTGTACAGTGAGTTTCAGGATAACCTGGAATACATGACTCTAAGAAAGAAAAAGGATTTAAAAATTTAAAAATCTGCTGGGCATAGTAATGCATGCCTTTAATCCCAACACTCAGGAGGCAGAGGCAGCCGGATCTCTGAATTGGAGGCCAGCCAGAGCTGCATAATGAGATACTGTCTCAGAAAAAAAATCACATTTTGTGAGTATCTGTGACTCCTGAGTCAAACAAACTATAAAGACAAAAAGGGAGGCAGGCTTCAAATCCAAACTCAGCTATGTTGAAGAATATTTGTTTATACTGTGTGAAGATGTGTCACTGTGATTGGCCTCTAAAGAGCTGACTGGCCAATAGCTAGTAAGAAGAGAACAGGCGGGACTTCTGGGCAGAGAAAGGAACTCAGGATGACTCAAGGTACAAGAGAGATACCAGCTGGACACTGAAGAAGTTGAACATATGGTATAGAGGAGAGGTAACCGCACCTCATGGCAGAATGTAGATTAACAGAAACAGGTTAATTTAAATTATAAGAGCTAGTGGAACAAGCATAAGCTAAGGCCAAGCTTTCATAATTAATAAGAAGTCTCCATGTCATTACTTGTGAGCTGTCCGACACCATGGCTACTCTGTGGTGTGTGATCTGAGAGGGTCACTCAGCCCCTCTGATCTTTGGTGTAAGATGAGTAGGATAATTCCTGCCTCTGAGGGTACTGAACACTAGATCACAGGAAGAGCGTAGTTCAGCTGAGCCCCAGCAAAGCTGCCCCCTCACCCCCAGAGGCAGTCCTTGGAAAGGCGCACCCCATGCTCCCCAGGAGCCAGACCTCACCTCTCTGTGCCCATCTTCACCTCGCTGACCAGCCGTCGGAGCCCCATGACCTGCCTCCAGAGGAGGAGCAGGCGGCTGTGCTCTCTGCTGAAGTAGGCGTTGAAGGACTATGGAGACAGACACAAGAGGCACTGGGAACACCACTGCATTCCTGCCCCAGTGCCCTGCCAGCATGGCCTATGGAAGGACTAGCATTTCCCCAAGGGACAGAGAGTACCCAGGGCCTGGACTAGCCTCCCAGCAGGCAGGGTCATGTGACCATGACCATGGGCTGGTCACTTAACTTTCCATATGACACAATGACAGCACCAAACGTCATGAGAAATAGAAGAAACTGCGAACCTGGCCCAGGGCTTAAGTAAGCAAAGTCAGCTCTCCTTTGATGACATTGACTACTGCTCTTGTGCTCACATGGTCAGGTACCAGTCCCTCTGCAGGTCCCCCCACTGTCAAGCTATCCCGCTGGTACCCTTCTCACCTCTTCCTCGCGCCTCCATGCTGCCTCCCTCTGCTCCAGCTCCTTGCAGCTGCGGGTCCAGTCACTGGTCACTTTGCGAATGTCCTCACTCAGACTCTGGTTGGTCAAGTTTGCCTGGTCCAGCTGCTCTCTCAGCATGGCATTCACCTGGGCCAGGCTAGCACTTCTGGGAGAGGCAGATGGGGGTGAGTGAGCACTTGCTCACTTGTCCAGGAGGCCACCCACTGACTGTGCCCCACCCTCACCTCTGCTGCTCCTCCTCCAGGCGCAGAAGGGCGCTGTCCAGGTCCTGGCTGTGTTCTGTGTCCTAGGTGAGGAAGAGAGGAGTAAGGACAGGCAGGAGGAGGGCGGCCTTGCCTGCCCCACCTGGCACCCACCCTCAGACGCTGCTGCTCCAGCTCGGTAGACTTCTCCAGCAGCTGCTTCTCCAGCTCTGAGCACTGTTTCTTATACTGCAGAATCTGGCAATGTGCAGGAAGCCGTGTGAGCCCAGGGATGAGGGCTGAGTGAAGAAGAGGGCAGGAATGGGGGTGGGCAGCCCTGACCTTGGCCTGCAGGCGCTGCACTAGCTGGGCTTGCCGCTGCTGGCCCTCCTGGTAGGCCTGCAGCTTGCGCCGGTAGGAGGCCTGCTCCTCCTGCAGCTGCCTCCGCAGCTCCACGCTCTGCCGCACCAGCCCCTTGGGCTCCTGGGCCTCCAGCTCCCCAGTCTCCAGCCGCACAGCCTGCTCCAGCTGCAGGGAAGGGCCCTGGGTGAGAGTCCTGTGCTTCAAGCAGGCCCAGGCCTCTTCAGGAGACACCAGCCTGGGCTCAGACCACAATGCCTTGCAAGTTGATAGCACTCCAAGGAGCAGTCACAAGCAGGTATGGCCAGGATGTAGTACACATGTGTATGATACATGAACATACAGATGGAGTTTGCATGAGCATACAGATGAAGCAGGAATGGACATACAGAGCAATGCATAGGCACACAGAGCATGGCACGCAGATGGGGGATTCTTGAACACACCGGGCAGGAATGGACTGGTGTGGGCACACAGATGGGACAAGCTTGGACACTTACAGCAGGAATGGGCACACAGATGGGGTATGCTTGGACACTTACAGTAGGAATGGAGATGGGGCATGCTTGGACACACAGGGCACACATGAACACATAGATGGGACATGCTTAGACACAAAGGGCAGGCATGGGCACGCAGATGGGACATGCTTGGACACTTAGACAGGGCAGGCATGGGCACGCAGATGGGACATGCTTGGACACTTAGACAGGGCAGGCATGGGCACGCAGATGGGACATGCTTGGACACTTAGACAGGGCAGGCATGGGCACACAGATGGGGTATGCTTGGACACACAGGACAGGCACACAGATGGGACATGCTTGAATACAAAGGACAGACACAGGCACACAATACGGACATGGAAATATATGTGGGGTGGACATGGGCATACAGATAGAGCAGGTATGGGCACACAGGCACACAGAAGAGGCAGGCATGTACATGTGCAGGTACGCCTACCACATCTGCAGATGCATGCACCTGGAGGCAGACTGCAGAAGTACCCACCTTGCTCCATGTATTCTCTGCCATTCCTTCAGAACACTGAGCCTACCCCACTATGGCTTATGCCTTAGTCTGCTGCCATGTCTCCCCAATCCTCTTCCCTCCCCAAGGCAAGCTCAGAAAAGCCTGGATTTTTGTTCCCTATTGGATTTGAATATATAGGACACTGACTATGGGGAATATCGAGACTAACAACACAAGTGCACAGTGAATCTATTCAGAACAGAGGTGTCAATAAGCATAAGATCTGAGCTTACAGAGATCACACAAAGTGCACAAAGGCAATCTCAAAGGTCCCAGGGTGACACACATAACACACAGCCTTAAGATCTGTATGTACCCTATCTAGCACTGCTTTGCCCCCTCTTACCCTGACCTCTCCCTCACCTCACAGACCCTCTCCCATCCAGCTTCCTCCACTCCAGGTATTGTGTAGTGTGCCACCCTCAGCCCCCATGGGCACACAGAGGAGGCCTGTCCAATAGCCCTCTCAACCCTGTTCAGGCACCTGATAGTCCTGGCTAGTTTTCCTAGGGTCCCTCAGCTTCTGGCTGTCAGGGAAACGGGCTGAGGGAGGAAGGACTGACTTAGGGTCATGAACACACAGGGGACTGAGGACAACCAATGGATGATCCCAGTCTAGCTGTCTGATGTCAACCCACACTTACCATCCATCTCCCAAGCACCCAGGCTGACCAGCAAGGCCCTCAAACATACACACAAGTGTAGGAGCACCGGTCAAAGGAAGCCAACAGGAGGGGGGACTTTTCTTACCCACACTAACCTGGGGTCCAGGCCAGATCAGTGGCACTCCAGGACTGCACTAGCTTAGTGTACTTGGAAGCTGCTCTGAGAGCCACTCTCAGCAATGCTGGTGGGTAGTGTGACTGTGCCTGGTGTAGGAGGGTATTCAGTGTTGTGTTACTTTTATTAACTGGGCAGAGAAGTGGACAGAGCCTACATACCACATAGCCCATGCATCAGAGTGGGGTGTGGTTAGCCATGTCCCCACACAGAACCCCGCATGCTCTGAATGCACTGGGTGCATGCTGACACTGGTGTGCAGGCCTTCTCGTGGTCTAAAGGGAGGTGCATCTGGACATGGTCTATAGGGTGGTGCAGGCATTATGTCTATCTGTATGTACCAGGACATGTGCTTTTGTGTCTGTGTATGCCAGAGAAGTGTGAACATGATGTAAATTGGGGGCCTCGGGAAGAGAGTCTGGGCTCCTTGGGTCACAGGTAATGGTAGTGACTACTAGTGCATGTGTGAGTGCCTTTGGGGGCTGACAGTTGGCCCTTGCTGGCTTCTGTCCTTTTGCTGTCAGTGTGCAGCCAGGAGATGCATATAGTATACTGTGCAGTTGGCTACTATATGCAGAGGTACTGGGATTGTTCACCAGGGTGTTGCTCTGTGCCAGGGCAGGACTGTGTGGTGTCTGGCTACATATAGACTATGAGTCTGAGTGTATCCATTGGGTGGGTTTGTTTCCATGTGCTGTGTTCTATGTGGGGTCGATTTGTGGCTTGCATTGTGTGTGCTTTGCACATTCATGTGACCCCAGTGCTATTGGCTCCTGGTGTGGAGGGGTTCTGGCCAGTTACTAGGGACTCCACCCGTTTCCCCAGTGCTCAGTGCCAGCTACTGCAGGCCATACCTCACCTCTCTCCACAACTCTGCCCTTTACAAAATAGCCTTTCAATGTGACTTGCAATTTCAATGGAAAGGAGGCTGCCACAAGAACGGATGAAAGTAGTTAACTGTCTCCCTTAGCAACTGCTGCTCTCCTGCCCCATTAATGACTAAGCCCAGGTTGCCATGGACACTGAGGGAACCCAGGGAATCTGTTCTCTAGAGCCAAGGGATAATACCACTGCCTCTTTCCCACCCACCTCGCCCTACCCCTGTTTCTTGGGAATACTGAGGTACACTATAACTCAGGAGGTGGCCTCTGGTAGTCCTGCCTCAGTTTCTCCACAGGACATCCAAAAAACAGAATGAATCCTGACTCTTGTTCCACTCCCTACCTCAGGGGGACGTGGGGTTTGAAGGATGAGAACAACTTCACCTAACTGTCCCCAACCTAGTCCACCATGCCAGTGTGGCCACAGGACACCTGTCACCTGCAGGCACAGGTTGAAGTGAGCATCAGGGAATGTGTCATACAACCACATCCACATCCCTGGACCAGTGGTCCCTGTCCAGCTTTACCACTGACCTTGGATCTAGCATGCCCCTCTGTGGACTTCAGTTTCTCCATTGGTAATAAGGTGATCACTGGGTTCTTACCACTCAGGACCCTCCCCCTCCATGAAAGGCCTTCAAGGTTATTTTTTATCCAATCTCTGCCTCCAGGTAGGGTCTCACCCAAACTCTCTCAGACAGAAAATAAAAAAATCCAGGCAATTTGTGCCAATATATGAGGGCACAGCTCCTCAGCCCTCACTGCAGACCCCCAGTAGCTATGTCCCAGAAGAGAAGGAAACTGCTACCCCCCACCTCTCCTTCCCTTCCTTGTCAATCAGGGAGCAGTGTGAGCTTCCGTTGTTGAAGCTGGCACCTAAAAGGCAGTCCCCAGGGGACTGCCACTATACCCTGGGCCAAGAAGGGTCTAATCAGCAGGAGGCTGATTCTGGCCCATCAACAGTACCAACCCAGTACTCCTGCCACCCTGTCTCTGAACCCCCTGCAGACTCCAAGAAATGAATTCTGTAGTGTCCTCAAAGCTAGGGAACCACAATGGGGCCCCCACTTGGCTACTTGGCAAGCCCCAACAAGTCAGAGGCTTGTCTGAGCAGACAGTACCAGGACATGGGCATACTCCATTACAAGAGGGTGTACAGAATTCAGCACAGAACACACACAAGACAATACACGGGGCTCCATACAAACAGGGCTTCCCACTAGCACACAGTGGATGCTATAGGAGCTAGCAGGCTCTTTGCACAGCCCCAAAACAAAGGCAATATGTAGTCCTGGTCCGGGAGCCAGGACACCGGGAGTCTTGTCTTAACTGGCTGTGTGACACAAGGCATGGTGCTTTCTCTCACTCTCTTCTAGGATAAATGGATATTTCTCCTAGGCTAAATGGATATTATAATGCTACAAACTTTGGTACACTAAATATAAAGGACTTAGCATATTTTTGGAACATAGTAGGCATTCCATAAATGGTAGCTATCTTTTTATTTATTTGTTTGTTTGTTTGTTTTTCAAGACAGGTTTCTCTGTGTATCCCTGGCTGTTCTGGAACTCACTTTGTAGACCAGGCTGGCCTCGAACTCACAGAGATCCGCCGCTCTACCTCCTGAGTGCTGGGATTAAAGGTGTGCGCCACCACACTCGGCCCATGGTAGCTACTATTACAACCACTGTCCTCACCATCTGCACACACATTTCATTCACTCAACTCTTCTCAACCTTCCACCACCAGCTCCCCCAGGTCACCAGTAGCTCACGGCCATTCCAGCTGGCAGAGCTGCAGTCTGAACCAGATGCCCACCTTACATGGTCAATGGACCTAGTCAGGACATCTCTCTACCCACCCAAGCCCGGCCCCAGGAGCACCCACCCTCTCACTGACAGCGTTGTACTTGATAGCAAGCTCATCACGCTCAGCACGATTCTGGGCCAGTAGGTCCTCCACACGGGACAGCTCCTGCTGCAGCAGCTGGTTCTCCTCCTGCAGTGCCAGCAGGGAAGCCATCTCTGGGACCTGGAGAGGGGCTGACCAGGGACAAGGAGCTGAGGTCGATTTCTGTCTAGTGTGGAGGGGCACCAACCCCAATGGGTGCTCTATTCATTTCTGGGACAAGATGATGGCCCAGGGCCCTGGGAGGACCCTGTGTGTGTGTCTGTGGCTGCAGCACCTGGGGTCCAAGAGAGCTGGGGAACAGGAAGGTTGGTAAGAGACATCAAAAGCTAGAGTTGCATAGAAACAACTACAGCCAGTGTGGCCACATCCCCAGAACATGCAGGAGGAAGGCTCTAGCTAGGAGTCAAGAGAACGTTTTTCTGTACTACCCACCCTGGGGACATGAAGCTAGACCAGGCTGGCTTTGAACTCACGGAGATCCACCTGGCTCTGCTTCCCAAATTCTGGGGGGGATTAAAGGTGTGTGCCACCATTACCCAGCTGAAGCTCTGAATTCTTGCTCCCTCCTTTTCTGAGGACTATTCTCCTCAGGACCTCAATTTTACTCATCTGTTAAATGGGTAGAACAATGATCCAATCATGCCAGGAAAGTGGTCAAGCCTTACTTGAAGTCAGAGCTTCTCATAACTTTGCTTTATTTCCTTGTTTTTTGAAGTAACACAGCCTACACAGCCTAGGCTGCCATGGAACCCTCTGCCCCTCGAGTGCTAGATTTTAGATAAGCACCATCATGCCCAGTTTCTCATACCCAGAGTTTAAGACAGTAGAGGTTAGCTTAGGAAGAGGAAGCAGAGAGGAATAAAGGCCAGAGCAGAACACCGCTCCCTGTGGGCTCTACTTTGACCCTGAAAACATGGACACACACTGCAAGCCTTCTAGTTTTTGGACTTTTTAAAGTCTCCCCTACTCTGGGGAGTCTCAGCATCCCTGTTCCACTCAAAGAGATAGCCCAGCCCTGACCTGGAATCAAAACCAGATTGTAGCAGCAACCCAAAAATCACCAGCAGAACAGCTGCCAGTGTTCCACACCACCTACTAAGTGGATAACCTCAAGGCCAGGCACTCAGGCAGGCTACATAATCAGGTCATGCATACCATATACCAGGAGCAACTGCGGCCATCAGCTTTTGTGCCCAAGCCATCAGGCCTTTGTAGGGGCTTGGTCTGAACTGAGCTGCTTCCCCCATGTAATCTCAGCCTCAGACAGCTCACACCACCCCTGGTAGGAAACACAGTATTTGGTGTTCAAATCTGAAGCAGGGAGGATTTGCCCCACCTTCTCCTCTAGCTATGCCACACGGGGAATAAAATAAGTCTGGGTAAATTGCATCTCAGCCTCCAGTGAGAGAAGGGACCCTAGACAGGGCAGGGAGGTGGCACCTGGGCTCTCAGGCTGAGAAAGGTTGCGGGTGATGATCTCCCTGATACAGACTGGCAGGATGGCACCCGGGGAGTCCTGGGCTGGGTTCTGTACACTCAGGCTCTTCTTTTGGTCTGGTCTCAGGCTACAGCTCTCCAGAGTCTGTGGGAGGACAGTGTTTGGACAAATCCTATGGCCCAAGTCCTAGAGAACTCAGGAGATGAAGCTGATGTCTGAAGGGTAAACTGCAAAGAGCTCCTGCTAGGAGTCTCTCCTAGGTCTGTGCTCTAGGCAGGACCTGAAGGCTAAAGAAGTAAACCAAGCCCACAATAACTCAGGCACCACACTGAAGGCTGCACAGGCTGTTGGGGGGTTTCAGTCCAGCACTACCATAGGTAAGGAGGATCTAGCTGTGCCAGAGGCCAGTAATCCCTAAAATCCATGAGGAGCCCTTCCCCCACTACTGTGCACTAGGATTAGGGAGTCCTAGCAGTTGGCCTATGTGGCCCCTGGGAGCTGCAAGTTGCGGCTCCTGTATACCAGCCCTACACCTCCCTCAGCTCACCCACCTCTCACTGCTCCTATTAGATCGGTTATCCTGCTCTGCCCTGCTCTAGACAGGGTACACACAGCACTTAGGACCCACCTGGATCACAATCTCCAATGCCAGTTGGGGCTGCAGGGATTCTGCCAGCCCTAGGTTCATGGAGGGGGTCTGTGGGTATCCCACAGCCCCCTCCCCAAAGTACCAAGATCAGCTCACTACTAACAACACACTAACAATGCCAGGCTGCTGGGCTGAGCGCCTGGCAGATTAAGCCTAAATCCGGCGCTGCCCCCACGTGACCATGTAGGGGTGGGGAGGGGCTCAGATGGGAGAGGAGGAGGGAGAGCTGAGGGAAGCAGAGATACAGGAGAAGAGGAGTGGGCAGAAGCAGCCCTGAAGCCCAGCACAGAGGCAAGAAGAGAGCAGAGCAAAGAGGGAAAGGTGAATGGAAGGTGGGAAGAAAGGGGACAGTACTCCCCCACACACACACTCCCCAGACTGTGGGTTCTGTAGCCTTCCAAGCCCAGCTGCTGGAGGTGGGAAAGGCCAGAGTCCTCAGTCTACAGAGCATCTTCCGTGACCCAGAACGGACTCACGTGGCTCGCTCAGAACACATTCACAGCCCACTGGGCAGATGTTTGTGCACTACAGGTTAGAAACAAAGAAAGCAGGGACTGGGACAACACTAGGAACTGAGCCCCTCCAAGCCCCACCCTCAGCTGTGTCCTAGCATCCTCCTGTGTAAGAGCTGATACTATTGGTGCTTGCCTCTTGAGCTGTCTAGAGCAAAATGTCTGCCCATCAGCAGCACACAGCAGGGCACCAGTTCACACCATGAACACTGGGTTTTGGAAAACTCAACATGCACACTCCCTGGGCCTGAGTCTGAGCAGTTTCCCTCCCTACAGCAAGGAGGCTGTGTCGCACCATGGTTAGAGCCTGGAGTTGCTGGCACCATGTGTTGGATAAATTACCTCCTCTGTAAACAGGAAGAGGGTCACTGTGGGGATTAAAATGTGCTGAAAGCAGGGAGGCAAGGCAAGCAAGCTCACATTAACGCCATCTGCCAATTCCTGCTCTCCAGGTCCCTTGGTTTTAGGACAGGTCCACTTGAGCTCCTCAAATCCTCACATCAGCCCATTTCTGAGGGTGGGTGGGTGGGGATCTCACCTATTCAAGGTGGCACACTGTACAGAAGTGTAAGTCTGAAGATCACCCCACTTAGACCAAGCAACCTCCCGAAATGCTTGAAGGGCAATGCCATCCCTGGGGCTGTATCCAGGTCAGACCCAGGGATGCAGCGGGTATTGCATAAATGCACATTAATCCAGACTGGATCTCTCCTTTCCAAATACAGAATTTGTCCTGCAAATGAAAATGCAGGAAGCAAGGTACACCAGACCAAGAAGGTTTAAGTGTCACCAAGCTGCTATGACAGACATCCAGATTTCAGCAAACCTACACCCATGAGCAGAGAGCTGCCACTCAGCCCTGCCTTGCTTCCAAAGAGCCACCACAGAACTCCTCCAGGCTGCAACACCCATCACCTGGCCAAGGAGCACCTAGGTCACCCTGGGCCAGGATGCCCAGCTCCTAGATGCCCAGCTCAGCATGGATGAAATCACAGATATGCTTGGAGAATGGAACAGAATTATTCTGTATCTCCCACAAGCCAGTGTCCTAAGAGATTGAGTGAAAGGGGCAGGATGCCAGACCCTGGACACTAGGTAATACCAACCCTTGGCTCTACCAAAAATTCTCCCCCACGGATCCTGAGACAGCATTGATAAATTCTGTGGATATGCTCTGCTCTGATAGTTGCAGCTTCCTTCCAAGTCTCAGGTAGGTAGCCAAGGGAGAAAGGGAAGGAGGGAGGGGAGGAGGGAGGGAGGGGAGGAGGGAGAAGGGAAGGAAGAAGGAAGGCCCACCAAATTGGTCATAGGAATCTAATTGCTGCAGCATCACCTGCTGTGGTTCTAATGTGGTTTGTCCCTTCCCAAACTCATGGTGAAATCTGGTCTCCAGTGTAAGAGTTGAGAGGTGATGGGACTTTTAAGAGGGGATTAGGTCAGAGGGATTAATGCTTTCTCAACACTGTAGTTTACTTATATAACAAGTGTGAGTTGAAGCTAGACCTGGTGGTTTAAGTCAGCAACCTCAGCACTTTGGAAGTAAAGGCAGAAGAATCTTGTGTTTGAGGCCAATCTGGGCTACATTAAGAGATGGTGCAGTGGTTAAGAACACTGGCTGTTCTTCCAAAGGATCCATGTTCAATTTCCAGAACACACCTAACTACAGTTCCAGGGAGATCTGATGCCTTCTGGCTTCTGAAGGCACCAGGCATGCATATGTTATGCAGACATGCATGCATACACATGAAATAAAATAAATAAATCTAAAAGGGGGGTGCTTCAGTAGACAAAGCACTTTCCACAAACGCCCGGTGCTCTGATCCCTGGCACCCATGTGAATACAGGGTGGGTATGCTGACTAGTTTTATGTCAACTTGACAAAAGCTACAGTTATCTAAAAGAAGAGAACTTCCACTGGGAAAATGTCAGCTAATTGGGGGTTCTGAACCTTAGAAATCCCTCACCCCTACCTTTGCTACTACAAAAACCCAACCCCAACTGAGCTCGGGGCTCTCCGATCACTCCAATACTTGGACACATGGAGAGAACAAGTTTGCAAACTTGTGTAAGAATAAAGGCTCTTTGATTTTACATACAGGACTCGGTCTTCTGGATGGTTCTTGGGAGGGAGTCTATGATCTGGGCATAGCACCCTCTCTACCCAGAGCATTGTACATTACCACCACCACGGAGCCTAGAGCCCAAAGCTCTACAAACAGTTGTTGAATGAATGAATGAACACTGAGATGAGCAACTCTAATGTGAAAATCTAAAACTTCTGAGTCAGTGCCAGAAGTGACCCGTGCCTAACTTCCTGTGACTAATCACAGTACACGAAAAATGTATAAAGCTACTGCAGGCGATGTGGGCAATTGAAGTAAGAAGCATGAGTGCATTATGTTTTGATTTGGGGCCTGTCCCCTCAAACCTTTTTATTTTTTTTTAATTTTTCTTAAGATTTATTTATTATGTATACAACATTCTGCCTCCATGTATGCCCGCTCGCTAGAAGAGGGTGCCAAACCTCATTACAGATGGTTGTGAGCCACCATGTGGTTGCTGGGAATCGAACTCAGGACCTCTGGAAGAGCAGCCAGTGCTCTTAACCACTGAGCCATCTCTCCAGCCCCTCAAAACTTTTTATGTATATGTAAATATCTAAAAATTTTTGGGTTGGTTGGGGTTTTTTTTGTTTGTTTTTTGGCTTTTTTTGGTTTTTGAGACAGGATTTCTCTGCATATCCCTGGCCGTCCTGGAACTCTCTCTGTAGACCAGGCTGGTCTCAAACTCAACAGAGCTCCACCTGCCTCTGCCTCCCAAGTGCTGGGACAAAAGGCGTGAGCCACAACCACCCCGCTCTAAAAAAATTGTTTTAGATGAAGTAATTTTGGGATACTTACCCTAAAAAGAAAACTAAATGGGGGTGGGGGGAGAATAATCTCAACTTTGGTTGGGGGTTGCATAAATCTCAGTCATGCTACACAGCTGGGGAAATCACAAGACAGCAGGGAACCCAGGTCCAGACACCCAGGGTCCATGAGTCCTACCCTCAGAAGACCCCACTCCCACTCCCCACAGGATTTACGCCTGGAGGGGTTGAGGACTGCAAATGACAAGTTATTTGTGAGCTCAACAAGAAAACAGTAAACTGGAAGAAGACAGCGGGTACTTCCAAGGCCCCTCCCTACGGGTCCTAACTCTCCAGAGAAGTCGGGTTCCCAGGGAGCTGGGCAGATGTGGGGTGGGGAAGAACAGACATTCCTTCAGATTTGAGTTCGCAAAAAACCTGAGAGGTCTCTCCAAATGCCAGCTCCAGAGCCACTGGTTGGACCCATCCTGAGAACCCCTGAGTGGAAGCCCCAATCTCTCCGCACAGGCTTCTGGGGCCTCACCATGCTGGACCACCCAGGGACTGCAGGGCCCCAGTTTGCTCGTGTGCACTATGGAGAGCCTTTCCCGCGAGATCAGCTAAAAGAGAAAACTCCCACTGAGGGACGTGGGGCCGGGCGGGCCTGGCACTCGGGAGGCCGCGAGCAGCGGCGTGAGGCTTCGGGTGACCGTCGTCCTCGACGGCTGCGCCCAGCGGAGCGAGAAGACCCGGTGAGAGGCTGCTGGGCCGTAGGCCCCGGGCCCCTGGCGGGAGACTCCGGTGGGTACGCACCTCCAGTGCTTTCCCTTCCCGCCCAGACCTAGTCCAGCCCAGCCCGGCGGGGTCGCCCGGGGAGCTTAGAGACCCCAGGGCACCCACACAACTCCAGCCCGCCTCCTTAGCCGGGCGCGCCCGCCCCGTCCCCGCCCCGCGCACGCGCGGCGCGGGCTCCTACCTTCGCGCGCTGCCGCCGAGAACGAGCGGCCACAGCCGAGGGGCGGGCGTGCGCCTCGGGGGCGTGGATACGTAGGGGGCAGGGCTATAACGGCGGGCGGGCCCAACCAAAGAGAAAGAGCTCCGCCGCGCGGGGGCGGGGGGAGAGGCGGGGTCTTAGGGTTCGCCAACGGGCGAGGGCGGGGTGAGCGCCTCCTGGTGGAGAGACGCGCTGTGCGGTGGAGGGGGGGGGGCGAGGCTAAGACGGAGCATGCGCCCTACAGTGGGGAACGGCTCCGCCGAAGGGGCGTGTCTGAGGCGAAGCAAAGCGCCCGCCAGGTGGAAAACGGCGCTACGCCGCAGGGCCGTGAGCAGGAGGCGTGGCTCAGGCGGGGGCGGGGCCAAGTTGCGAAGAAAGAATCTCTGCCACCCTACAGGCGGGCTCTGTCGGGCGGGATAAGGTCCGGCTCCAGCTTCTTCCCGGCGATAGCCTTTGTTGCTCTGGACCGTCCTGCACTCGGATGCAAGTGTCCCAGTTGCAGAGGTCCACTGCCTACCGACCGGCGCGAAACCTCTACGTTCTGCCCGAAGATAACCAGGCTGTGGGGTTGAGGGGTGTGGCCGAGGCTTTAATGATGCGATGACCGTTAGGAGACACTGCTCTCCTGATGATGGAGCTGTCCTGCTGAGCACTCTGCCCTCACCTGTAAAATGGTAGTGCCGTACTGGAACGTTGGTTTAGTGGTTACGAACGCATGTTGCTCTTTCGAGGCCCTGGATTTTATTCCCAGCACCCACATACATACAGGCAAACCACAAACATATAAATCTTTTTAAAAAAATGGTAGTGTCTGTTATGCCCAAATCCGTGACGTCCCCGCAAAAGCCAACAAGAGAAACACAAACAAGTTCCATATGTAAAAACAAAGAGCCTTTATTTGAATCAAGTTTGCAAACTCGGTCTCTCAGCATGTCCAACGTATTGGAATAACTGGAGAGCCCCAAGCTCAATTAGAATAGTTTTATAGTTGTAAAGGTGGGGGTGAGGGGTTCCTGAGGTTTTAAGAGCCCTGATTGGCTGACATTTGTCTAGGGGTGTCCTGGTGAATGTTCACTGGCAGGTGTTCCTATCTACAGCGGTTGGAATGCCAGACATTTCCTCTGAATGGTCTGTTCTTGGGTGGAGGTTGGGTAATCTCAGCTTGTGAGATTACCTCCTGCAACCAGGCATTGCCTCAGGGCAAACTACTGAGACTCAAGCCTCTATTAAATTTATGGATGGCTGAGTTCTACTCTGGCAGGTGATAATGGTTGGAAGTAAAGAACTTCCTTTGGGTAACCTGCCCATACTTAGCTTATCATGGCTGGCCCCCACATTTCCCCCTTCACAAGCACCAATGACAGGATCCAATCTTGGGTCCTGCTTGCCCCTGGTTTTAAGGAGGCATGGAACTACTTAAATTAATTGACAACTCTGGACCTAGTATATTAACAGGCACTATAGGTAGTTGTCCTGTCTCCAATGCCAGGGAGTTTCTTTCCCCTTGTATCAGCCTTTTAACCTATTTTGGGCAGTGGGCATGGGACAACGTGTTCCTTTTTGCAACTACTTCAAGCTAACATTGGGGCGTTGTTATCCAGGCCCAAGTACATAGGGAGGAAATTTAGGCAATGGGGCACTCAGACTCCATTGAAGGGACAGGGAGCATTTATGTTCATATCAGCTGGACTGGTCCACATCAGCTTTCAGGAAGTCCAGGGCTCGCCACCATTTAGAGCAGGTTGTAGTCAGCAACTGATGCTTAAATGTGTCTGCCAGCCAAGTGGAAGCCTATTGAAATAAGTTTAAACTAGGAGCAGAAGTTAAAATTTATTTATCTAAAGAAAAACCCATATTGTAGAAAAAGAGCAAATAACGGGTATCTGTAAAGAGAAGGAATAGACTCAGACCTTTGGGTCCTAGCCAAAATTACAGATTTTGATTAGAAGCATGTATATTTTCCTGCTGTCCAGAGAACCATGTATGGTTTGGACAGAGATGTCTTTAACCAGAATAGGTCCAAAATCTTGAGCTTGTGACCCACACAGTAAGTAGTCTTTGCTCTATTAGCTTATTAGAACTACCATGGGGGGGGAATTAGAAACATTTTTTATATCTTAATCTGTATTTATGTCTTAAGTTATTTTTTAGACCCTTAAAGCTTATGAACTTTTATATTCTCAGACCTTAATATATTTTTTAATGAGCTAACAAGTTGGCTATAGCTTTGTGGAAGAATCTGGATACCTTTTGCTGCTAAGCTGACTTATAACTGCCCTAGCTGTTAATACTATCAGAGATCTCAGAAGGATAAATAAAGTATATCTGAGTACAGACCAAATAGTTTTTCTCTCTTTTTTTCTGAGACAGGGTTTTTCTGTAGCTTTGGAGCCTATCCTGGAACTAGCTCTTGTAGCCCAGGCTGGTCTTAAACTCACGGAGATCCGCCTGCCTCTGCCTCCCAAGTGCTGGGATTAAAGGCGTGCACAACCACCACCCAGCTTCCAAATAGTTTTTAAATCCATTAAAAATGGCAGGGACCAGAGTCCATATGCAGTTAGTCATACCCAGGTCTCCATAGCATTGGAGGCAGAAATATCCAGAACAGCAGTCTTACTGTCTCAGCCAGGCCCATAAGGTGAACTTTTTTCTTTTTCTGTGCCACAGCATCCTGAAAGCTCATCTGAGTCTCCTAAATGGAATGAAACTATGAGAGATCTAGACCTTCTAAACAGCTGGCTGCAGGTCTCCTGCCATGTCTTCAAATAGTACCTTGGTTCTACCCTGACTATAGAGTTGAGGGACAGAGTTTTTGGCTTGAAAAGCATCTTTAACTTTATGGATTGGCATTTGGAAAGCAAGTATTCAGAAGCCTGTTTTCCAAATGCACACACACTCAGGAGGCAAAGGCAGGCAGATCTCTGAGGCCAACCTAGTCTACGTAGTGAGTTCAAGAACAGCCAGGGTTCTGTAGAGAAACCCTGTCTCAAAAAACTCCAAAGAAAATAAATAAGAGCCAACATTACATAAAACAGCCCAGTAGAGCACACCTAAATCCCAGCACTTGGGAGGTGGAGGCTACAGAGTGAGTTTGAGGCCAACCTGGGCTACATGAGACCCTGTGACACAGAAAAAGACAACACTAACATATTAACTAGAGCTGGAGATGGCTCAAGGGTTAGGAGAGCATGCTGTGCAATCATGAGTTTGGGAGTTTGGATCCCAGCACCCACATAACAAGCCTGCTGCAGGGACACCCTGGCAACTCCAGCTCTTCTAGCCTAAAATCATGCAGATACACTCACATAAACAGGCTTTGTTTGGAGACAGGGTTTCTCTGTGTAGCCCTGGCTGTCCTGGAACTTGCTCCGTGGATCAGGCTGCCTTCAAACTCAGAGATCTGCCTGCTTCTGCTTCCTGAGTGCTGGGACTAAAGGCATACACCACTACCACCCAGCTAAACAGATATCTAAAAAATGTTATTTAAAAATATTAACTATGCTCTGTCTTTAGGTACTGGTTTGACAATTCATCTCCTAAGTCTAGATTTTATTTCTTTGAAGATGGCATCTTGACCAGTGTGGTGGTTTGAATAGGAATGGCCCCCAGACTCATGTGTTTGAATACACTATTAGGGGTGGGGGTGGGGCCTGGAGGTCTCCTATGCTCAAGCTATGCCAGTGTGACAGTCTCCTTCTACTGCCTGCAGATCAAGATGTAGATGTAGAACCCTCAGCTCCTTCTGCAGTATGTCTGCCTGCATGGCATGCCACCATACTTCCCACATGACAATAATGGACAAAACCTCTGAAATGATAAGCCAGCCCCAATTAAATGGTTTCCTTTATAAGAGTTACATGGTCATGGTGTCTCTTCACAGCAAGAGAAACCCTAAGAAAACCGACTTCAAAATGAAATAAAAATTTCTAGTTTTGGAGGGGGGCAGTTCAAACAGGGTTTCCATTTGTAGCTATGGAGCCTGTCCTGGAACTTGCTCTTATGTTTTTTTGGAGACATGGTCTCACATTGCAGTCCAGGCTTGCTTGGAACTATATAGCTCAGGTTGACCTCAACCTTGCCCAGTTTATACCCAGTAATCTCTAGTCACCTGGCACTCTGCAGGTTTCCTATGTCTCTTTAGAGAAAATTTACATATTTGCCCTTCAATTTTTGTGCAAAGGAACACATACTATGTATTTTCGGGTTTTGTCAGTGCTGGGGCTTGGTCAGAGTCTGGCACATGCTAGTCAGGTGCTCTACACTGAGCTCCATCCTGTACCCTAGACTTTTCCCTAGCTGCCTGTCCTTTATACAGCTTAGTGATCAATACATAGAATGCCTTCATTCATTTCTTCCAGGGATCTAGTGAGCCACTGGATATTTATGTAACTTTTCAGTAGACACTATTAATTAGACAGGATACTGAACAGTTCACCTCAAATTTTATGTTCAAGTCCTAACCCCCAGTACTTGCATATGTAGACTTGTTAGAAACAGGGCCTTACTTTGTAATTAAGGATTTCAAGATGACATCCCAGAATCGTTAAGGGTCACAAAATCCAATAATTTAGTGGACACACAGGCATGGAATGTCATACAAAAAGAGGCAGAGACTAGCATTGTACTGTCACAAAGCAAGGAATGCCTGGGGCCAGCAGAAGCTGCGTGCAGCAAGGATTCGGCCCTTGGAGCCTACCTAGACCTCTTGGAAGGATGAATGCAGCAAGGCTGGCTTTCTACTGTTGTGGATCGCTACTCTGTGAGTTTACCCCTAATAAATAAACCTTTATTATACTCCATTCTGGGCGTGGAACTATTTAATACCGCAACATTCACCTCCTGAGAACTGAACTACAAGTAGGTTATCACCACACCTGGCACTTCTAATTGAGGGAACCCTGTAAGTCTATGCATTCCGACGCTCAGCCTCCACGCACATAGAGGGTGTTCACTCAGATGGGCAGCAATGTGATGCAGAAGTGGGGCCCTTCTGACACAGTCCTCTTGTGTTTTCAGTGGGAAGAATTTTTTAACTTTTTTTGCCTGGCCTCTGTATGCATGTACCCTTTCACACTTGGGCTTGTGTGGTGGGTCTACAGAGAGAAAGTTCTCCACAGGTTTGTCCACTGGAGGTCTATGACACAATCGGTCTCCACTAGTGACTCCAACTGCCACAAGGGTGGGAAAAGACTCCTCTTGACATGCTAAGAGATGTGCTACCATTAGAGCAGAAGGACCAGGCTCTCCTCTGGATGAAACGATGCTCTGGCACCCAAGAGCTGAGCAGTCATGCCGCCAAAAACATCCATCCGACAGACACTACAGAAGTCAAAACTTTTATTTTTTTTCCCCATCTTTAAAACTCTGGTCCCACAAGGTCAAAACTTCTTTCAGTTCATGGTCTTGACCCTTCAAAAAAGAAACCTTTCAACTGAAGGTAAGGTTAAGTCTATAAAGAAATGTCAGAGGGGCACTGAGGAGGCAATGGTCTCTTAAAAACCACTATTGATGGCCCAGGCTCAGCTGACAGAGTTCCTGTCACAGTCTCTGAAGGGAGAAAAGGACAGGCTATCTACAGACATGTCCCTTCAGAAGCCACCAGGGAAGGACCAGTCGTGTCATGACCCCGTGAGCCCAGAGCAGAGCCAGAAGACAGGCAGGCTGGCCCAGTCAGCGATGCTCCAACTTCCTCACAGCACTGCTCAGCAGGCTTCCAGAGCCTGCCCCACCAGAGGGGAGACTGCTTGAAGACATGGAAACCAGGTACACAGGATGACTCCCATAGCTGCCTCTGGGGCTCAGGGCAGGGAGGAGGGTGTGTGAGAGGACCCAGCCATGGTGGGTCCCTCACAAGGGCACATTAGTGCTGGTCAGCATATTAGCAGAGCAATGTATTAACATTTTCAAAAAGCTGCTTAAACCTTCCAGTGTCTCCCGACAGCTCACTCAAGCTGCAGCTCAAAGGTGTGCTAGCAATCAGGAAGATCCTCTGGAACATCCGACAATGTCTGCAATGGACAGAGGGCAGGGAGTCCCCTGCCCAACAGTGAATCTGGGACACCTGCCAACCTGAGGGGCAGAGCTGAACCCAGGTCACAAACTCAACCCATTCTGTGCTTTAAGGGCTGTGTTTAATAAGGATCACTTCATGGAAGAAGGCAGGTCTGGGTCCCTCCCATAAGGAAGGATGAGCTGGGGGCCTGGAGTGTTTGCCTCTGTCTTCTGGCTGTGTAGCACCTGTACCCCAGCAAGTGAGGCATTTTACTGCCAATTCACTACTTCTTGTTGCTCAGGCTGTCAAGAGAGCCAAGGCAAAGAGAAGAGAGTGATGCTCCAGGGGCCAGCCAGGGAGCGCTTTGCCTTCTTCTGTGGGTCTGATGAGGCAGCTTCTTCCCAGAAGTTGTGAAGAAAAAGTTGTGCATCAAAACTGGACCCAGCCGGTGCCTGGCTGAGACTGGCTGGAGGGCGGCCTGTGAAGGGAAGACAGGAGGTGGCAGTTTCTAGCTGTTGGAGAGCAGACACAGGGGCATATTTTTGGGCAGATGGAGCTCTGAGCAGGCAGTCCCCAAAGGGCCTAGAGCAGCAGGCAGCAGACGTGGCTCAAGGATTCAATCTGGCCCATGTGTGGATCTTAGCTGTCCATTCCTTTACAGAAGACAGACCCACACTGACAGCTCCAAAGTCTCCCATATACCCTGAGGATAGGACTCTGGCATCTTTCCACACTGACCCCAAGGGCAGGCCATAAAGCTCAGGAGATGCTTTGCCTCAGAGGTCCTGTAAAGATGGTCCAGGCCTAAAATCTGGGTCTTGATTCCCGACCCAGAGCAGCAGTTGGTGAGAAACAGACAAGTTTGCAAAAGGAGGTCTCAGGCAGTGGGGAACGGTGGAAAGCTTTTACAGAGGTAAAGAGGGCAGTATGCCACCCAAGGCAGGGGCTCTGTTCCATGGCTACCATGAAAATGTCCAACCAGAGCTAATCTCCCAGAAGGTTGAACCAATTCCAGGAAACTCAGAGAAATAGCTCTGGCCCCACCTAGCCCAGAAAGCTCCCTCCTTACCCTGTGGATTTGGTGAAGTCGCCCCAGACATCAGCAGTCGTGCTGGCAGCAGGCTTAGACTGTGGCCAGGGTTCTGTGGCACCTCCTGGTGATGTCCCCAAATCCAGTGAGGGAGGAAAGAAATAGGGAAGTCATATCTTTCTGGTGGTCTCAGTTACTAAATTTTTAAATCTGGTGACCAGTCTCCCAGGCAGCTGAGACACAGGGAGATATGTTTTGGGGACAAATGACTCCAGAGAGAGCCACATTTCCACCACCTTATTCATGGGTCCTTGGTAGGCCCTAGAGAGAAAAAGGAGCCACATACAAGGTGGAGGGAGTGGTGCCAGGGAACATGAGTCACATGTGTGTCCTGTTCTGACTTCTGGAGTGGGAATGCCTCCTGAAACACCAGAGCCCATCCAGAAAGCCTGCAGCACCGTGTGCATCAACTGGTTAGAGCCACAGGTCACACACTGCCAGGGAGAGCCTTCCAGTCGAGGCCACACAGAAGCTGCCCCCTCACACCTCTTCTGGGGGCAAGCCTACTCCTGGCTTCCTGGCACTTTTCCTACACTGCCCAACAGCCACGCTACCATTTCTCAACTGCCCTGGGCTAGAAAACCAGATAAAACCAAGGTCCCCATTGGGGACACCTTACAGTCACTGAGTGCTAAGCATGCATTATTTCATTTGACCCTCAGCACAGCGCCTAGGGGAGGGGGTCAGGCGGGATTAGCTGTGTGGGTCATTTGAACCTCAGCACAGCGCCTAGGGGAGGGGGTCAGCTGGGATTAGCTGTGTGGCTGTGGGGGTCATTTGAGTTTCACTTCTCTCATCTCTCCTTCGGCTGACAGGACAGTTTCACAGGGCAGAATGAGCTCCTAGATCCGGCGTGCTCAGCTCAGGCCCAGCACACAGTGCCACTAAAATGCCAATGAGTGAACCCAGGCTGGCACCCAGGGAGAGTTCATAGTAGTCAGCATACTACTCCGAGTGTAGCACAAAGCTTAGCTCAGGTGTCTTCACTATAAACATCATCAGTATCTCATTCTACAGATGGCAGCTGGCCTACTCTCTGACACCATCTTGTGTGTAAACATGTTTACTGCAGGCTGTGAGTACTAGGACGGAAGCCAGAGACAAGGACTCCATGCTGTACAAAAGATCCTGACTTCACGACGCTGCATTTGGTTTTTTCAGTTTCATTATGGTTTATGAAAAGGTTAAATGCATGTTCTACCTGTTTATCAGAATGTTACTGCAGCCATCCCAAGTTAAGGAACACTTGTCCTATGGTATCTCCAGGGCCTAATCCTCCACATTCACTCAGGGCCCAGAGACCAGGGAAGGCTGAGACACACATATACAGACTGTTCTAAGCATTCGGAGCACACTCTGAACATAATGCCAGAACAACGATTCCTGATGCCAGGCAGTGGCTGGATTCAACTCTAGCATTCTCCTGGCCAACCTCACACTGCTGAGGTTGGAGCCTGACCTCCAGAGAGGGGAGACAATATCAGAGACTCTAAGAACCAGGAGCACAGGAAGGCTCCCTGCCTAGGTGCATGAATCCAAACCTGCGGACAGTGCTGTGGAAAGGGCGGTGACAATGCCTGCCTGGTGGGGAGGTGGAGGGAAAGGACTCCCCAGCACTGCCCCCTGGGAGAAGCCTCTCAGCTTCCCAGCTTCTGGTGGTGCACCAAGGAGCCCACGTCACATCTCCCCATGGTGTCTCCTGCCCAAAGTACCACACTAACAGCTGCATCCACCTCTCTAAGACAATGCTTCTCAAAATCTCAACCTCTTACTACCTAGAATGCCAGCACCCCTGCCTCAGAGACCTTCCTTCATAGTTCAAGCTCCTCCGGAAAGTCCCTCTATGGGGAATGCTGCTGGCCCTAATGATTCGGTACATTTGGCCTATGCACCTGTGGTTCACCTTGCCCATGACACCTGAGTACAGACCACACTGAGGCCCAGGCACCTGCATACCGATAACTTCACAGTCATTGCCTACCACGACAGGACAGGTGCGCTGAAGGGCCAGGGAACAGAGGAACCTCAAGGGTATGCAAGACACTCCGGTGCCACCATCTAGTCATACACATACACACACATACACACACACACACAAAGGCACAAAGTGAGTGTGAGAAAGGGAAGCCACAGGATCACTTCTGGGGACAAAGCTGCCAGGTATGGATGCAATGGTCACCCCAGCACTCACCTGAACCAGAAATAACTGCTGGCTGGACTGGAGAGCCCCCCACAGACAACTGCTCCCCAGGGGGAGGGATGAGGGTGGCAGTCTTGCCCCCTGGAGGAGGGGGAAGCAGGCTCAGCCCTCCTGTGCTGGCAGGCCTGGTTCTTGGGATCCCAGGTGTTCCTTCCTTCTTTCTCATGTTCTAAAGAGAAGAGCAGAATGCGAATCGGTCATTATGCTACCACCATGTACTGGAAAAAAAATCCATGGAGACCTCCAGTCCTCAACATCTGTACAGCAAACGACAGTCCCACACAGCATCAGCGTGAGCTACAGCCAAGTCATTCCAGTTTTCCATCTAGCACCAAAGTGGTCAGTGTTAAAACCCAGCACCTGAGCTGGATGGTGGTGGCGCACGCCTTTAATCCCAGCACTCGGGAGGCAGAGGCAGGCGGATCTCTGGGAGTTCGAGGCCAGCCTGGTCTACAAGAGCTAGTTCCAGGACAGGCTCCAAAGCTACAGAGAAACCCTGTCTCGAAGAAACAAAACAAAACAAAAAACAAACAAACAAAAAAAAACCCAGCACCTGACCTCACTTCTCATCAGGAAAGGACACACTAATTACAGCCATACACCGTTCCGCCCCACGAAAACAGCCCGAATATTGCCTGCAGAGTACAAGGGAAGCCAGCCTGAGCGCTCTGCGGAAACATCCAAAGGCATCTACTAAGTGCACCACAGGATTCTGCAGTCTCCTCAGATGTGTGCGCAACAAAGACATGAGCTTGAACCTTCACAACAGCTCCATCTGGAGCTGAGCAGATGGCGTCCCCGTGTCCACCCTCAGGGAAACAGATGAACCAGGAACACACGCACAACGGCATGTGCCATCACAGAGGACAAACAACCACAGGCAACATATGAGTAACTCTTACAACATGACACTGAATGAGGGGTCATATATGAAAAGGATTGAGTCTCCCGCACAAAAGCAAAGCATAGACCCAGTCCAAGGTATTTGAAGTCAGGGCAGGAAGCTACTGGAAGTGGGCAGGAGAAGGACTCCCAAAGGGAAGTCCCATGGGGGGGGGGGTGTGGTGTGTGTGTGTGTGTGTGTGTGTGTGTGTGTGTGTGTGTGTGTGTGTGTGTGTGTACACACGCATGCATGCATACTCATATATGTGATATATGTGACCAAGTATGAGTATGCGGGCCAGGTCAACCCTGAGTACCATCTTCAGAAACACCACCCACCTCCTTGACCTGGAACTCACCACTTAGGGGAGGATGGCTGGCCAGTGAGCAGCAGGAACCCTCCTGTCTGTCTCCCTTGCATGTGTTATCCCCACATTCAGCTTCTGTTTTAATGTGGGTCTTGGGTCTTGAATTCAGGTTCTTAAGCTTGCAAGGCAAACACTTTAGCAACAGGCATCTATTGTCCCAGCCCTTGTTTGGCCTTGAGAAAGTCACTCTGTTCTACACTTATAATCTGGGACTTTTCTGTATGTGACACTTCTATACACCAGAACAGAGCAGCGAGCACCAAGCACGAGCCACACTGATGCAGACAGCAGTGCAGACAGCAGTCTGCGTGTGAGCACAGCAGCAGCAGAGGTGGAAGGGCCAGCATCCTCCATGTGCGTCCAGTTGGGCTGGCTCTTTCTAGTTCTCCTATTGTGGCCAAGTCCCCCCTGGCCCCCATCTCTGTGCCTCCATCTTTCATCGGTTACAAAGGGAGATCCTGAAGTCATATGAGAAATGCCTGAAACACTACCTGGCCCACAGCTGACGCTCATTAAATGTTAGTTTCTTCCAAGCAAGAGAAAGAATCACAGTGCCACCAGCCCACTGGATTGGACTTGCATTTTCTCTCAAGGGCCAGCTGGCCAACGTCAAGGTCCCAAAGCATCACCGCATGAAGCAGGAAAGAGAAAGAAACGGTGAGTAAAGAGGAAAGCGTTATTTCAGAGTCACAGGCTTTCTCTACATAGATCCATTTGTCCTCGGTTCCCCCAAACGCCTCCCAGCTCCACTGCCCCTCCACTCCAGCAGCCAGGGAGAAACCGTGTCTGGGCACCCAATCCCGCTTGACTTGCTTCTATTCAACAAGAGCTGGCAGGGGAGGTTGGATGCAAAACCACACAGGAAGATGACTCCAGGAGCCAGGACACCACCACCAGCAGAAACTGCCCAGGACTCCCAGAACTCTCCTTGATGCCTGCGAGCCCAGGGTGTTCCCAAACCTTCCTCACTTAGGCATGAGGCCAAGATACAGCTGAGATACGCACACTGAAGCTCCTGATTCACTCCAACAGCCAGGACAGAAACACTAGGCACACTGGTACTGAGTGCCTGCCCACAGGTCACTCTTTCCAAGAAGCCTTCCATGGGCTCCTGCATTATGGGCCATCTGTTTTTCCCCCAGAAGCCCTAGCACCAGGGCCACTCTAGCAGCAGAGTCTCTCCTGTCACTCTGCAGTCACATCTGCACATGGTCAGCTCAACCTGAAGAGCAGTAGAAGCAGGGGTCTGGTACTCTGGAGTAAACCTGGCATGAAGCCAAGATGCTGGATCCACTGTGGCTACATGGATAGAACTGAACTATGAAGGGTTGGGGGGTTGGGAGGCTTTGGGCTGGGTGGTTTCAGAGTCACAAAACCATGGCCCACAGTGTCAAGTGAGGGTGGGACTCACTGCGATGTTGATCTTGATGGTCTGGCCCTCCTTGAAGCCCAGGTCCAGTTTGGGGCCTTCGTCTGGGTTCTGGGCTTGTTTTGCAAACTCACTCTGCTGTTTCACCCATCTGGGGAGGATCAGGAAGAGTGGTGAGGCAGGAATGGCAGCTGCTCTGCATCCACACTCAATGCCTGCAGTCCAGGAGGCCCTTGCTGAGGCCAACTTCCCAACCAGTAGTTCAGACCCCAGCTCGGGAACACTTAAGCAGCTCCATGGATATCAGCTCCCTCATCAGCACCATGGTTTAGGCCAGTGGTTCTCAACCTGGGGGTCAAATGACCCTTTCCCAGGGGCCGCATATCAGATATTTACATTACTTTTCATAAAAGTGGCAAATTTAGTTATGAAGTAACAATAAAAACAATTAGATGATTGGGGTCACAGCATGAGGAACGGCATTAAAGGATTGCACCTGTAGCATAGGAAGGCTGAGAACAATGGTTTAGACTCTAAGGTCTTAACACTGCTCTGAGAACTGGATGAGCTCATTCCCATGCACACCCAGGAGGGGCGAGAGCCTGCACCTTCCCTCTAGCCCCTGGAGCGGTCTGTACCTCTGGCTCCACCTGAACACTCCTATATTCACAGACAGTACAGATACCTAAAAGGAAAGGGCAGCCCAATTGTGGAGGCCCAAAAGTGTGAGCCTATTTCTGCCATTTCTGCCCTGTCTGCCGGTCAGAGTTTGGAGGTTGCTCAAAATTGTTGACAATAACCAGGGCTACACATCCTGACTTAGGGTGTGGTTACTTGGGTCTTTTGACATTATGATGGCTCATACAAGTAGATCCATTCCATCCTGACAGATGGTCAGGAGGATATGCAAGCGAACTTCTGCTCCTTCTTTTGTAACAGGAGGTGACCTGGGGAACGGTTGCCTTCAGGATACTTGGTCTAGTGTTGCTTCACTGCCTGAACAACAGAATGCTAATCTAATGACTTGATGTCTCAAAGTGTTAAAGCAATTAGCTGTTCAAGCTGTCCTTTGTATCATGTTAAAGAAGTCTTTTGTTGCCTTCTTCCCCCTTTGGTATTGGGGTATAAAAGTGTATGAAAATTAAAGGCGGGCAATTTCAGTATTCACTGGAACTCCCTCCCAGTATTATTCTATGTTTTTCTGTTTTATTATTTTCACGTCTTCGTACTCTTTGCTTATATTTCTAATCCCCACGCCCCTACCCTGGCAAGTGGTATTTCTGTTGAGGCTGGTCCCCAACCCATAATGCTGTCTACCCCCACAATGCTACTAGCAGCCACCTGGGACGGGGTGTCCACACAAATGGCCAGGTACTACCCAGCTACCATCAGGCAAGAGGCAGAGCCCTGAGGACGCCCTGTCCTTTCAAAAAGGACACCAAAGCATCTGCAAGATAACCTGGAAATGCTAGGCCCTCTTGTGACATTATAAAGGAGCAGACCCTTAGAGCCACAGGGACTCTGGCAGCTCAGGAGCTACTGAGGAAGAGTTGGGACACTGAAAAGGCTAGGCCAGCTCACATGGGTGGCACACAGCCTTGGGGACCAGCAGAGCAGAGAAGGCATCCTAGAGGAGGACTGGCAGGCTGCTAACAGACAAAGCAGTCGCTGATCTGCACAGTCAGAAAGAACGGTTCTGTCCTGGAAAGAAGGGAAGAGAAGCAGGAGACAAGAATACGTGTCCCAAGAGGTACTCACTTGAAATGGTCTTGTAACGCCACATTGAAGTCAAAGGCATCCCCTCGGTCCCCAAAGCCAATCCCAATAAAAGCACGTCGCCCTGGGGTCGGGGAAAGTGAGGGGGAAGTGACAGCCATCAATTTCAAGTTTCCAGAGGCAAGGATTCTGCTCAGAAGAGCCCCCCAGAGCCACACATACCGTTTCCATCTTCAATGCGGACCACAAAGTACCTGCTGGAGTCAGTCACGCTCTCCACAGCTGAGCCTGGAAACTGGTCCACTGGAGCCTGCGCAAAGAGCTCCCCTGTAAGTACAGGGTGAGGGAGGTGAGTCAGGGAGCCCTCCAGCCTGGTGCTGCTGTGCACGGGGGCTCTCCTGGTGTGAAATCACACCAGGAGAGCTGGACAGGTGGGCACTGCTCCAGGATTCAATCAAACCTATTCCTGCTGAAGGGACAGTGCCAGCATGAAATGAAGAGAAAAGCAGTGGTAAGTGGCTTACTGGTCACATATGCTCACAGTGTCAACAGTTTTTACTTAAGTGACAAGTATTTCAAAATCAGACTGCTTTAAAACATCCATTTCTGGGACTTTTTGTGAGGTGGGGGTGTTGAGATTGAGTCTCACTATGTAGCTCTGGCTGTCCCAGAACTCATAGACCAGGCTGGCCTCACACTCACAGAGATTCACCTGCCTTTGCCTCCAGGATGGGCTTAAAGGCGTGCGCACAATGCCTGGCCTTGACTTTTCATAAAGATGAAAAGTTCCACGTATGCTGGGTCTCCATCCCCACACAGTCACTCCAGGGTGGAGCTGCCACCAACCCGCCCAGCAGCTTATTCTATGTGTATGGTCTGCTCAAAGGCTGACAATGATGGTCCAGTACAAGTGTGTCACACCCCAGAAAGGCCCGACCGCAAGGAAGGACTGTTAGAGGAGCCGCTAGCTAGCCTGGCAGAAAGCAGGGAAGTTATGACCCCGCAGAATAGTCTAAAACACACTAACTCAGTTCAGTCTCAGAGACTAGGCAAAAGGATGGCAGGTCTCACACTGCGCTCCCGACTGGATATGGAGCTCAGTGTAAGGGCTTGATTAGCAAGCCTGGGTCAGTTTCCCAGCAGGGCATGAAGCAGGCATGGTGGGGCATGCCTATAATCTCTATACTTTGGAGATAGAGGCTCAGAAGTTCAAGGTCATCCTTGGCTACACAGTGAGTTCCATAGTAGCCTGGGCTACATGAAACTCTGTCTCAGAAGGAAAGAAAAGGCACCCTTGTGTAGTGTCCCCTTGTGGACTCTGGTTTCCACAGCGGCAGCAATGACCACAAACCCAAGAGCCTTTATGTTGCTCCAAGCTCAAAGGTACTCTTATCGGTGCCCTCAGTGTCTGATCAAACACACCATTGTTTTGTTGCTTGAGAAAAGATCTCCCCATGTCCTGGGATTACAGGCATGACCACAAGCGTTGGCTATGCCAATGCTTTAGAAGCAGCTGGGTCACCAATGGTGACCTAGATGAAAACTGATGGCCCCGGAGCCTGCAGCTTGTCAACTTAGTCCACCCACTTCAGCATTTAAATGAGCCTAAAGGCCTTTATTTGCAGCAATGGTTCTGCCCTGGCCTTGAGCAGCCTTGGTCAGGGCAATCTCTCTCTTCCAGAGGTGGAAGCTCGGGCCCCTTAACCCAACCTCTGTCCTGTGCCTTTACCTGAAGTCCTGTCCTCCAGCTTGATGTAGGCCACCTTCCCTTTTGCAGTGATCCGCAGCCGGCCACTCCACGATGGCTGGTCCAGCTGCCATTCTGAGGCCCTGTGAGGACAAGAAAAAGCACTGAGCCTCCTGCTCCATTCCTCCAGTGCTGGACAAGAGAATGGGTAGGGCTGCTTGTTCAAGAACACAGCTAGCAAACGTTTTCTGTAAAAGCAAGGATAGTAACTAATGTCTCCGAAGGTCACACACTTCTGCTGGGCAACTGGACTATTCTGATGACGCAGTAGGAAACAGCCAAGCAATGTGAGTACAAGCTGATACTGTGTCACGTGCGGGGCTGCTGAGGTGGCTCAGCAGGTAAGGGTAACCACCGCCAAGCCGGACAACCTGCATTTGACCCCTGGGACTCCCCATGGCAAGAGAGAACTCCCACAAATTGTCCCAACTGCCACTGGTAAGCAGCACATGTGCACAGAGAGATACACACGGATAAATGTAATAAACAATGTTTTCTGAGATGGGGGGAGTCTCAGTGTAGCCCTGCCTACCCTGGAGCTCCCTTTGTAGACCAGGCTGGCCTTAAACCCAGAGATCCAACTGCTTCTGCTTCCTGAATGCTGGGATTAAAGGTGTGTGCTGTCATGGGACACACATGGTAGATGAAGAGAACTAATTCCTCCATGTTTTCGTCTGTCCTCCACAAACATACTGTGACAGGCATGTACCCACACACATACACACAATACATAAGGAAATAAACTTAAAAAAAAAACTTATTACAAGGGCTTGAAAGACAGATCAATGGGTAAGAGTACTAGTTACTCTACTTGAGGACCCAAGTTGAATTCCCAGCACCCACATGGCAGCTCTCAAAGGGTCTGTAACCTGAGTCCTAGGGGATCCCTTCTGGCCTCTCAGGCACACATGCAGACAAAACACCCATATACATACAAAAAGTAAATTTAAAAATAAAGCCAGGAGGTGGTGGCCTGTAAAACTACACCGGTTCCATACCACACTCCATTCACTACACGCTATGGGAACTAGGCTGAAAATTTAAAAACACACACACAAGCAGAGAAAGACAGGCCACGGGGACATCCTTGCAACAAGAATGCCAAGAATACCACTTTATTGTGCTCAGGGGCAGCTGATATAGGGCTCTGGCCATTCCCCAGCTCTGGGGATCTTTCAGCTGCAGACCCATCAGAACCCACTCCCTGCCATCAGGGTCTTGTGCTCAGAGCAGCTGCAGGCTGCTCAGAACAGAGGAAAACAAGTTGTTTACAAGAAATTCAGGGTCTGGTGGTCGGCAGTCCCCAACAGTTGCCCACACCTTTAATCTCAGCACTCGGGAGGCAGAGGTAGGTGGGTGGACCCTTCAAGGCCAGCCTGGTCTAAGGAGCAAGTGCCAGGATAGGCTCCAAAGCTACAGAGAAACCCTGTCTAAAAAAAAAAAAAAAAAAAAAATCTATAAATAAATACTATAACAGCTATATAAAAAGCTATCTTAGCAAGCATCTTCTGAATATGGCTGCATCTCAGTAACTACACAGACACTGAAATCTGGGACTCATATTTTTACATCATGAAAGTCTTCCAGATCTCCAATCATTTAGTTATAAAAAATATTTTTAGCTTGTGAGTATTCAAAACTACAGGCTGCTGTAGCTTGCTGGCCCACTCTAATGACCACAGACCTTCTCCAAAGTGGAATTTCCTCCCCAGCTTCCTTTCTGCAGAGGAAGCAGCTAGGGGCCTATTGTTTCTGGGAAGATACGGTGATGCCAAGCTGACCAGCTGGGACCTTGAGACCATATTGGAAGTAGTACAAAGGGGCACAATCTCTGGTAGAAAGAGCTTAAAAGTGCATGAGTGTGTATACAGGGGAGAAATGGGGTAGCTAGGGAACATATTCTCAAATGTATTCCAGGTAGGAAGAAACATAAGGGAACAAGGACCCTCATCATTGCCCTACTTGGGAGGCAGAGGCAGGCGGATCTCTGTAGGACAGCCTGGGCTGTTTCAAAAAAAAACCACACACACACACACACAAAAAGCAGAGTGTAGCCAGGAGGTGGTGGTGCACACTTTTAATCCCAGCACTCAGGAGGCAGAGGTAGGCAGATCTCTAAATTCAAGGTCAGCCTGGTCTACACAGGGAAACCCTGTCTTGGGGGGAAAAAAAAGCAACAGTGTTACATTTTAGTTGAAGAAGCACAGAAAAGCCCCTAAACAGCAAGCACCATGGGTATTTCCAGAAGGCTTTTCTGGTAAGTTCCTAAGCAAATATCATCTCTCTAGAACTCTCAGTGGCAGCTGCTGCAGGGCCACACAAATGCAGATCTGTAGCAAACTGCACAGCAGGCTCAGTTTCTGTTCCTCTTACTAGCACAGCAGGCTTTAGATCCGGCTAAGGAGAGCACCAAAGGTTAGGTGCAAGGCGGGCAGTTTCTTCTCTATCGAACCAGCCTGGCTGGATACTTGATGACCCTGCCCTCTGCCTTCAAGAGGAGTTAACCCTCACCTACTGAATGAAGACCCAGTAGATTTGGGTAGACAGCCACCTCTGCTTTGGGGGCTAGTCTCCAGTTTAATGACAGAAAGGGAACAGAGAAGGCTGGGGAGATGGTTCAGTGTGGAAAAGCACGCGCTGTGCAAATTTGAGGAGCTGAATTTGGATCTCCAGAACCTAAAAGCCAGGTGTGGCTGCAGGTACTTGGAAACCTTCTTCTGAGTGGGGGTGGGGCAGAGACAGGAGGATGGCTGGGGCTTGTTGAAGTCTAGATGAAACAGCAAATGCTAGGTTCAGCGAGAGCCCATCTCAAGGGAAAAACACAGAGAAATCAAGACGCCGGCTGGTCCTCCTGTGGCTTCTGCACGCGTACACATGAGCGTGCACACAGGCGCACATATCATGCCAACACACAAAGAAAGCACAGACAGCTGTTGCTTGCTGACCTCTGTTCTTGTTATTCCCATACCACTTTAAAGTCATCTAACCGAAACAGAAGTGTTCAGTGAGATACCTGGTCAGAAAGTATGCTATGTGCCTGTGTTACACAAGTGCAAAGGACAGATAAGTTGACACTCCAACACACTTGTGGTAAAGACTACTTTCTATTTCCAAGTAACTTAGATACACGTTCCCTTCAAGAGCCACCCTTGTCAGGCAGTGGCAAGGGTACGCCTTTAATCCCAACACTTGAGAGGCAGAGGCAAGCGATCTCTGTGAGTTCGAGGCCAGCCTCGTCTACAGAGTTCCAGGACAGACAGGGCTATTCAGAGAAACCCTGTCTAGGAAGAAAAAAAAAGCCATCCTTCCTAAGTAGCAATACCCCACCCATCGCAGGGCACAGGTCACATCATTTATATCAGCAATGACTTTTTTTTTCTAAGTATCTTTCATTTTGTTTGGATAGGTAATGCCAAGAGTACGGGAGGTATATAACAATAACAATGTCTGTACAACGTTGGGTCTCCTAGAGTGGAGTCCTGGGTTCCCTTCCAGAGACACTTCATATCTTCACAGGCACTTGTGTTTATTTGTCTCAGGTGACGCTTACTCAAGACAAGGGCAGTTGGGTCCTCCCAGCTGCAGCTTGTTGTGATCGGGGTGAAACAGGGACCAAGAAAGCTGGAGACAGGGCCGGGTCCCTGGGCACTTCCGCGGATCCCTTCAAGGCTGTCGGTTAGAGCTGTGACACGGCCCGTGGACCCCGCAGCCCACTCAGATCCCCAAGAACTGGCTGTGACGCGTTGCCCGCATCTGCTGACAGCTCACGGCCAGCTACCCCTCCTGAGTCTGGCCCCGACAGGAAGCAGCCACTGGGCTCCGTCCCTTCCTTCCCTAAACGCGACAGCCCGTCCTTGACCCCCGCAGTGCATGCCAGGGTGGCAGGGGAAAGGTTAAGTCAGAACGGTCACCTGTAGCCACGGTTGGTGGCCCGCGGCGGGATGCGGTAGACGTGGACCTCAGGTTTGACACAGAGAACCGACTCGTACTCGCTCTCCTCCATCGCGACCGCCGGAGCTCGCCCAACTTCCGGCTTCTTCCCCGCCCCCTAGGGGCCGGAACTGACGCGACTCTATGACCAGCTCTGTCTAGAGCAGCGCTTCCCGGCCCTCGGTTGCTCCTGGTCGAGTGCCCTCTGCCGGTCGCCTTGGGTCAGAACCCTGACGCTGCGAGCCCTGAAAAACCTGCCGTTCAGACTAGGACCTAATCCGGAATCTGGTTGTGGGTTAAACCCCTACACCCAGGACCAAGCCGGCTGATAGGCTAAACTGTGCCTTCTCTGCATCCTCTTCCTCCTCCAGCCCTCGTATGTTCATGTTCTCAGCCGAATGTCCTCCTCCCTGCTAACCCAAGGTTCTCAGAGGCTTCTGGAGAAATCTTGCTCCACCACCCTCTGTACTTTTTTTTTTTTTTAAAGATTTATTTATTTATTGTGTACACAGTATTCAGCCTCCTTGTATGCCTGCAGGCCAGAAGAGGGCACCAGATCTCATTACAGATGGTTGTGAGCCACCATGTGGTTGCTGGGAATTGAACTCAGGACCTCCGGAAGATCAGCCAGTGCTCTTAACCTCTGAGCCATCTCTCCAGCCCCCTCTGTACTTTTTATAACCTACTTTGTACTAAAGACCCAAGTGGCTTTAGCTCAACAGGAGTCAAAATCAAACTTGTGAACTAAAAGTTCATGGGTATTTTCGTCACTGCTGTATTGTTGTGAAGAGACACCGTGACCAAGGAAACTCTGATAAAACATTTAATTGGGGGCTTGCTTACAGTTTCAGAGATTTAATCCATTATCATCATGGTAGGGAGCATGGAGCTGGGGGGACCCTCGAAGCCCGTTCCTATTATCCACCTGCAACAAGGACACCCCTCTTAATTCTTCCAAACAGTTCATCAACTGGGGACTAAGTATGCAAATATATCAGCCTTAGGGACATTCTTATTTAAACCACCCTATTGGGGTTGGGGGGGAAGCCACGCCTGTATGAAACATTGGACAAGATTGATAGATTGTGAAAAACTGGTTTATTTCAGGTTGGGAGGCAAATTGGCTTGGGACTATCTTGACCCTCTAAATAGCCACTTATTGCCCACCTCTGTGTGTGACCTAATATCCTTGTGACTATTAGGTAAATCTTTTTGGACTGTACCCCTAGCTTCTATCAGCAAAAAAACTGAGAATGTCATCAGAGAGCATCTGGGGCCAATAACTGACACTTCCCAGCTTTGCCGTCACCCACCTGCCTGATGTCTCCACCAATGGTTTAAAAATGCCTTGATTTATAACTACTTCTTCACCCGGCAGTGGTGGTGCACGCCTTTAATCCCAGAACTCGGGAGGCAGAGGCATCAGATCTCTGGGAGTTCGAGGCCAGCCTGGTCTATAAGAGCTAGTTCCAGGACAGGCCCCAAAGCTACAGAGAAACCCTGTCTCAAAAAACAAAACAAAAAAAAATTAACTACTTCTTCATCACTGTGGTGATTTGAATGAGAATGGCCCCCACAGGCTTACATATTTGAATGCTTGGTCATTGGGGAGTGGTGCTACATGAGAGAGACTAGGAGGTGCAGCCTTGTTAGAGGAAGAGAGTCACGGGGGGGGGGGTTGAGGTTTCAAAAGCACAAACCAGTGTAACTGGCTCTCTCTTCCTGCAGCCTGCAGACCAAATGCATAACTGCTTCTCCAGCACCATGTCTGCCGCGTGCCACCATGCTCTCCTTCATGACCAACATGGACTAGAGCTCTGAAATCACAGGCAAGCCCCAATTAAATGCTCTCTTTTTAAAAGAATTGCTGTGGCCACTGTGTCTCTTCACAGCAAGAGAACACTAAGACAGTCACCAAAAATCGGCAGTGATGGCACACACCTTTAATCCCAGTGTATCAAGCTTTCTTTTGGGCCACCAACCAGCTCATAAATAAAAACATGGAGAGTTAATATTTGTTATGAATGCTCACCCATAACTTATGCTTATCCCATTAGCTTTTTTTTCCTCATTCATTTTGTCTGTTGGACCCATTAGCTCTTTTTTTTTAAATATTTATTTATTTATTATGTATTCAGTGTTCTGCCTGCATGTATCCCTGCAGGCCAGAAGAGGGCACCAAATATCATTACAGATGGTTGTGAGTACATGTGGTTGCTGGGAATTGAACTCAGGACTTTTGGAAGACCGGGCAAAGCTCTTAACCACTGAGCCATCTCTCCAGCCCACCCCATTAGCTCTTATAACTTAATTTAACCTGTTTCTTTTCATCTATGTTTTGCCTCAGGGCTTTTTACCTTTGATTCTATATGTCCTACTTTTCATGTTTCCTTCATGTCTGGTTGGCTGGCATCAGTAGCCTGGCTGGATGGCCAGCCCTAGTTGTCTCCTTCTCCCTTATTCTCTTCACTCTTCTTGCCCAGCACAGATTCCTCCTCCTGTTTATTCTCTCTGCCTGCCAGCCCCACCTTTTACTCTAATGCCTAGGTATTGGCCATTCAGATTTTTTTTTGTTTTGTTTTTTGAGATAGGTTTCTTTGTATAGTCCTGGCTGTCCTGGAACTTGCTTTGTAGAAAAGGCTGGCCTCGAACTCACAGAGGTCCGCCTGCCTCTGCCTTCTGAGTGCTGGGATTAAAGGCATGTGCCACTACTGTCTGGCTCAAAAAAGATATTTTGATATAGGCTTAAGGACAAGGGTTAGGTACAAAAGAGTTCCACAATCGCCAGAATGGAGTATAACAAAGGTTTATTTATCTGGGGATAAACACTCAGAAAGGATAGCAATCCATAGTCCCCTGAGAGCACTGGGAACTGGAACGGAATCCAGCAGCCAAGAGAGCCATGCACACTTTTGTCTGAATTTATAGTACATGAGCCCATGCACAAAGTAGGCTATATCTTAAATGCTATTGGCTGAAGGAGTTCCCACAGCACCTCCACCTTTTGTCTAAATAAGAAAATTCCAAGCCTAATACAAAACTATATATAATAAGAACAAATATCTACTTTGAAATGAGTGCAAAAGATTCCACCAATGTTGCAGCTGCCTTTGAGGAGGCAGTTCGAAGAGTTCTGGCTACAGAAGATAGGTCAGATCACCTGATCAGACAGACACAGTCAATCTGCACCGAAAGCCCAAGCCAAACTCATCTTGCTGTTGATGGCATTAAAGAGATGGTCGTTGCATTCTAACACACACACACACACACACACACACACACACACGAGGAGGGTTCATCTACTAATAAAATTCAACTAACAAATAAAAAAAAGGACAAATATCAAGTATTGTCCAGGGAAAAGAAGAGGCAAAAACATACATAAAAATTAGAATTACAACCAGCATGAACAACATCAAACAAGACACATATGCTAAATGTTTCAATAGTTATCCTAGCTTAAGGAGTCTAAATCTTATATTAAAAATGGCTTGGCTAAGTCATGAGAGGGAAGTAACTATTACTATCTAGTCTTCAACCCCATCAAAGACCCGAGAAGGGAAATAATATTACTTGAGTAAACAGGAAGTGCAATCAAGCAACTTACAAAAGGTGCAAGAAATGACAGAGACAACTGGATACCTGGGCAATCACCCAAAGTCTCACTTGCAACACTGGGACAACCAACTTTGGCTAAGGCCTAGAGTAACTGACAGACCCTTTTCAGAAGCAGGAAAATTTCAAAACTGTCTTACCCTGTCTTGGCAAGGTTTGGCAATCTTTTTGCTTGTATTCTGCTTGTCCTATCCAGACACTGTGCATTTTGTCGGTGGTCAAGGCAGGGGCAGTTCTTTGCCCAAAGGCCAGTTTTGCCAAGAAGAAAACAAGTTCCAAGTGGTTTGTCCTTGGTGCCCAACATTCTCTCAGGAATAGATCAGTGCTGCCAGGAGCAATCATGTCTCACATCAACAGAATCCTAAGTTATTTAAATCCCATTTTCTACAGTTCTTTGAAGTGTTTGCAGAATACCTATCCATCTGAAATATATCTCTTTAGGTCTAGAAAACCTAACTAATATGACTACAAGTTTAACTATTATAAGTGACAACCTATTAATCTATATTTCTTAATTATACATTACCTTTTTAAATGATCTGCACAAACACAGTACTTTAAACAAGAGCAGAAATGCATATTCATAGTATAACAAAATCAACCTTAAATATGTATCAATAATGAAGATCCATTTCAATGCCAAGTATTCATCTCTATATCATATTCATCTTATTGGGGTTTTTTGTGTTTTTTTTTTAGAAATTGACTGTGACCATTAATCACTTATAATCAACCTCCTTTAAATGAAAATCAGCATTTATAAAAAATCATTTTGGGAATTTTTGCAATGTTTTCTCCAGACTGTTTTCTGCTGTTTGTTGGGCAAAGTATTTTTAGGGTTCACGGAGACCTTTCGGGGGTCTTGTTCCATCAAACCACATTAGTCTGGAAGGAATCCACAGATTCTCATCTTCTGTGGAAACAAAAGCAGAACCTCTTATCCAAAGTAACATATCCTTAGACCCAAATTTTGAAGTCAAGATACCTTTATGTTGGTTTAGCTTAGCAGCCCCCAAAATCAAATATCTCTCTGCAGTCAAAAAATTCAAAGAAAACACAATAATATACATAATCCAGACTCTGTGTATATTCAATCTTTATGTGGCATATCTTTCTTTACTCCTTTAATCTATGACTATATGAACTCTTTTATATTTTACTGTCTCTTTAAAACTATTTACTTCTTTTTTTTTGGTCAAAGACAGATTTATTCTTTGATTTAGCTTTCCATGAAAATATAAAAAGCTAAGCAAAAGAAAGTCACTAAGTTAATATACAAAATGTATTCCATTTTAAAAATGGCATTGATAGCAATGAATCTCCCGAATTGGAATGGTTTTCCTGTAGGCAGCGGCCCTCGCTTAGTGGAACATTGCTCTCTGAACATGCGCACACTCGGGCTTGTTGAAGAGCTTGTCTTCTGTCTCTGGAGTGAGTTGGATGTTATCCTTGACTGGAGACAGGGGCTTCTTACAAGAAGAAAGCTTTTCAGAATCTCTATTGTAACTTTGATTTCTTCTAACACGGGCTCTAACAGTTCCATGTGCCCTGGAGATGAATGTGGTGGAGAATTCCCGTAACAGATGAGTCTCTCAGGAGCTTTGTAAGATCAGATTATTTTCATAATATTTGGACTTCCTGTGTTGACATTTGTACCAATAAATGTCAAAGCAGAATCCTGTAAAAGCTGCCAGCAATTCAATGTGGGTGCAAACACCAGGTCACATGCAGCCAGCAGGACCCTTCTATTCCAGCCACCTCCACCAAGGGTAGCAAAAACAAGCCAGCAGCCACAGAGTGCATGCATCTGATGGCCGGGCATGGTAGCCCACATTTCTAATCCCAACAGAGGCAGAGGCAGGAGGTTCTCTGTGAGCTGAGGCTAGCCTGGTCTACATAGTGACTTCCAGGGCAGCCAGAGCTACACAGTGAGACTTAAGTATCCAAACTATTTACTTCTTTTTATAACTGTTTATACCCCCTTTCCTCTCTCTCTCATAAGTCTACATACACCGTGTCTTGTTTAGAGGTCTTTTTGTCTAAATCTGTCTTATTGTGTATCTGTAATCATTTTATAACCAGGAGCACCTTTTTTTAAAAAATACTAAGCAAGCATAGCTAGGACTAACTCTGCGGCCCTGCCTGTTTGTTCCACCCTATCCAACATGGCTGAGGCATGTTCACCACCTCTGCAAGCCATGCTCACTGACCCAGCTCCAAGGACACAGTGGGTCTATGTCGCCATTAAGCAACTAGTAGCAAGCTGCTCACAAACCCCATTTAGGTGCAAGAAAACAAACAAAACCAAAAAAACAAAATCCATGCTGCCAGCACAAACCAGGAAGCCTTCCCTTAAAGGAATCACGCCTCTGCTTGCCTCTAGCAAACAGAGCGTATCTGAAAAAAAAAATGCAGCTACCAAGAATCCGCACTTTTGGCTCCCATTTTTGTGGGTCTAGTAGCCCTCTTTTTTTTCTTAAGCTATTTTTTAGGTCTTATGTGCATCCATGCCCCAGATGGTGGGTGCCAATTTGTTGACATACAGAAGAGTTCCACAATCACCCAGAATGAAATATAACAAAGGTTTACTTATCTGGGGATAAACTCACAGAACATAGCAATCCACAGTCTTCTGAGAGCACTGGGAACTGGAACTGAATCCAGCAGCCAAAAGAGCATGCACTTTTGTCTGCATTTATAGTATGTGAGACCACACCCAAAGTGGGCCGGTATCTTAAAGGCTATTGGTTGAAGAAGTTCCCACAGCAGTTAGGAGAAAGAGAGGCAGAGAGAAAAGTGGGACTCATTCAAGGGCTTCTTAAAGAAAAGCTGTAGGAAGTAAAACATATTCAAGGGTGGGTACTAACTCTCTCAAGTTTTATATTAAAAGTTTGCTTAACAGTTCTTTCACACTGGGCAGTGATGGCACATGCCTTTAATCCCAAAAGTCAGGATGCAGAGGCAGCAGATCTCTGTGAGTTTGAGGCCAGCCTACAGAGAGAGTTCCAGGAGAGTCAGGGATACAGAAAGAAATCTACCCTATCTCAAAAAAAAAAAAACCCACAATTTTTTCTTTTTAAAAAATTATTTCATGTGTACAGGTATTCTCCTGCATGCATGTCTGTTCACCTCATGCATACCTGGTACCCTTGGAGGCTAGAATAGGGCATCAGAACCCCTAGAACTGGAACCATGGGTAATTGTGAGTAGCCATGTGGCTTCTGGGAATTGAATCTGGTTCCCCTGTAAGAGCAGCATTTGGGGACTAGAGAGATGGCTCAGTGACTTAAAACACTTGTAGCTCTTGCAGAAAAAATGGATTCAATTCACAGCAGACTTGGTGGCTTGAAGGTGGTGAACATATATACATGTAGACAAAACACTAACATAAGTAAATCTATGAATTTTTTTTTAAAGAACAGTAAGTGCTCTTAACCAACAAGCCATATGTCCAAACCAATTTTTTTCCCTTTCTCTCTCTTTGGGTGAGACCAGAGAGTTCTGTGACTACATCTTGGACAGGGATATTATCTGATAGGGTGAAGCCAGGACTCGCTCTGGTAGCACAAGGGGCTGTGTGCATATTCGTTCTCATAAATGGGGGTTTCTGGAGAGATTCCTAGAAAATTGGTTTATATCTGGGAAGGGAGCAAGACCTTAAGCATTGGCAATGTAATTGGAATTATTGTTTTCTGCTAGTGAGAGACTTCAGCTGGATTCCAAAAGGGGCTCCTTTCTTTGTCTCATGTCCCCTAAATGTCTATGTAGCAAGTTCAAGGCCAGGCAGGGGCTACACAAGATCCACTCTCAAACAAAACATAAACAAAAAGAACTTCCACCCTAACTTGGATCTTTTTGTTTTCATTTTGGTTCCGGTTTGAGGTAGGGTCTCATTTATCTCAGGATGGCCTTGAACACCTGAGCCTCCTGTCCCCTGCTCTCAGGTGCTGGGAGTCCAGGAGTTTACCACCTCTGGCTTTAAGTTGGAATTCTCATACAGTACTCTAAGGAATATGGTGCCAAAGCCTCAAAGCCTCTTTTGCTCTTCTTTTTCTTTTTCTTTTTTGGTTTTTCGAGACAGAGTTTGTCTGTAGCTTTGGGGCCTGTCCTGGAACTCCCTCTGTAGACCAGACTAGCCTCAAACTCACAGAGATCTTCCTGTCTTTGCTTCCTGAGTGCTGGGATTAAAGGTGCGCGCCACCACCTCCTCCTCTTCTATTCTCTTAGTGCACCTATTTCTATTGCGCATCTACACAGTGTGCCAAGTCTTCTCTGGGGTACTCTAACCGCAGTTGGTAATTTCCCAAAGACCCCTAACTCCCTCTGCTCCCCTCCACCCCATTTTTGGGAAGGAGTCTAAGTCTTTTGTTGTTGTTGTTTGGTTTTTTCAAGACAAGATTTCTCTGGGTAGCACTGGCAGTCCTGGAACTCACTCTGTGGATCAGGTTGACCTGGAACTCACAGAGATCCACCCATCTTTGACTCCTGAATGCTGGGATTAAATGCATGTGCCCCCATGCCCAATATTATATAAGTTCTATATAATAGGAATAACCTAACCTTATTTATTGGTGGAGGGGTTTCTAAGGACCCAGCCTATGGCCTAGCACTTGCCTAAGGCACTGAGTTAAATTCCCATTTTTTGGAGGGGGGAGAGGGGTAAGTGTCTCATGTGACTCAGGTTGGTCTCCTAGTATATGTAGCAGAGGCTGGCCTTGAACTTCGAATATTCCTGCAACCCAAGTGCTAGGATTCCAGGTATGCACCGCCCTGTCTAGTTTATACAGTTTGAGAACTGTGTGTGGTAGGCAAGCACTCTTACAACTGAGCTACATCTCCACCCCTAATTTTTTTTCTCTCTATAATGACTGTGTTTTATTTTTTTACATTGTTTTATTTTATTTTTTCCATTCAAAAACATAATTAAAGAAATAAATTTTTTACATTTCTTCCCCTTCTCCCGGTCCCCTCCCGCTACCCCCCAACCCATTCTCCCTCCCCCTTCTTCCTTAAAAGAGGGCATGGTGCCCTGCCCTGTTGGAAGTCCAAATTTTTTTTTAAAAAGATTTATTACGTATACAACATCCTGCTTCCATGTATGCTTGCATGCCAGAAGAGGGCGCCAGACCTCATTATAGATGGCTTTTAGCTACCATGTGGTTGCTGGGAATTGAACTCAGGACCTCTGGAAGATCAGCCCATGCTCTTAACCTCTGTGCCATCTCTCCAGCCCTCCACCCACCAATTTTTAATTGGTGCAAAATATACATACCAATTTTTTGTAATTTTTAATTTTATATTCTATTTTGTATATAAATGTTTTGCCTACATGTATATGCTTACACCACATACTTGCAGAGCCCAAAGAGGACAAAAGAAGGTGTCAGATCCCCTGGGACTGGAGTTCCATATGGTTGTGTGTACAGCACCGTGCCAGCTCTACGCTTTCTACGGTATGGTGGTCTGCACTACCACGGTCCTGTAGCGCCTGTACCACGCGACAGTTTGCGAGCTGGGAACTAGGCTGGAGATTTAAAAACACACACACACACAGAGACACAGGAACATGGGTCATCCTTGAAACAAGAATACCAACTTTATTGTGCTCCAGGGAAGCTTATATAGGGATCCTTAACAGATAGCCACGCCCCAGCTCTTGGGATTTTCAGCTGTAAAGCCCACCAGGATTCACTCCCTGGCCATCAGGAACTCATGAGGGTCTTGTGCTCAGAGCAGCTGCAGGCACAGGAAAACAAGCTGTTTCACTCCAGCAGGCAAAGGGTCTGAGGCAGGCAAAGAAAGTCGAGGTGCCAGAGATCTACAGCCCCCAACAGTTGTGAGCGTTGGTGTTTTGTCTGCATGTATGTCTGTATGAGAATGTCAGATCTTGGAGTTACAGACAGTTGTGAGCTGCCATGTGGGTGCTGGCAACCAAACCTGGGTCCTCTAGAAGAGCAGTCAGTGATTTTAACTGCTGCGCCATCTCTCCAACCCTACATAAGACAACTTGAGCTGGGCGTTGGTGGCGCACGCTTTTAATCCCAGCACTCAGGACACAGAGGCAGGCAGATCTCTGTGAGTTCGAGGCCAACCTGGTCTACAAGAGCTAGTTCCAGGACAGCCTCCAAAGCCACAGAGAAACCCTGTCTCAAAAAAACAAACAAAACAAACCAAAAACAACAACAACAAAAAGACAACTTGAACTTCTTCCCCTACTAGTATTGGCTCCCAGGACCTCAGGCATCTTAGCACACACTTCATCTCAGCTCCGCTATGACAATTTTCAGCATCTTAAGTGTACTGTTCGATGTAATTGTGTACACAAGTTCTACAACAGTGCGCCTGTACGCATTAAGTGGTGGTCTCCTGCGTACACTCCAGCTGTCAGTAATCTCCGTTGTGTTTTCTGTACCTGTGCACTTGCCTGCTCTAGGCAGCTCACATAGAGCACCATCATAACGTTGGACCCTGAAGTCCAATTACCGAGGAGGAGTTGCCCCAAGAGACCATTCTCACACTGCAGTTGATGTAAAAGCAAGAAGATTTTTATTTACTGTCATGCGACAGGGTCCCCCAGCCTTGAAAAGTGAAGGACTCTGAGTAGTTGTTACAGGCTATTTTTATAGGAATAGAAGGGGAAATAAGGGGGGAAACCCAGGAGTTATTTTTCAACTATTATGATTGGCTTATTCAAAGGGCTACTGGACTGAGCCAGGGCGGGAGAGCAGTTGCCAGATCAGGCGGGGTAAGGGGGAACATCTGTGGGTCATTCTGACCCCATTTCAGGGACTGAGTCAATACGTCAGGAACTGAGTCAAAACATCTGTGGGTTACCTTGTCCCAATTTCAATAACTGAGCTCTATTTGGAGAACATCCACAAGGACACAGGGGGATGGAAAGTCCCCAACATTTCAATATGTGCATTGTGTAGTTGTTAGGTCCTTGGTTCCCAGGGGAGGGGGAGCACTAATGCTGAGAGGCCTCAGAAATGGCCTCAGAGTTGTCCTAGAGTTCTACATTACAACCTTTTTCTTCATGGCTGCTGTGTGTCATTTTCCATGATGCTTTTAAGACTCATCCATGTCATAGTGTGTAGTTGAATTTTATTCCTTTCAACAGTTGGTTAATATCCAATGTTATGTACATACTGAGGCAGAAAAAAAAGATGGGAAAATTAAGGGGATATGGGGAAGAAGAGAGACCCTCACCCTTTTAGAGGTGATTTCTGTTTCTTTTTGTTGTGTTGTTGTTTTGTTTTGTTTTTCGAGACAAGCTCTCCCTGTGTAGCTCTGTCTGTCCTAGATCTCACTTTGTAGACAAGGTTGGTTGAACTCAGGGATCCAACTGCCTCTGCTTCCCAAGTGCTGGGATCAAAATTGTGCACCACCACCCCCCAGCATGATTTCTGTTCCTCACTGACTGCAACCCCAGAATTTCAACACAGGAGCAAAGGCTGACGCCTACACACTAGAAGAGACATTGAAGGGAAGGTTACTGGGACCACTAAGGAAGCATGACAAAAGCCTTTCAAAGATAAATGGAAGAGAGTAAGAGTACCCAAATGTGGGTGTGGTCCCTCAAGGGACAATCATTTCATTAGTCATACAGGACATTTTGGTGGCTCTCAAATTACATCTTAAAAGATTACTAAGAAGTTTCTTCTTTTCTCCCTTTTCCCAGCCCCCAAGACAAGGTCTTGCTACATTGTAGTTGGTTATTTTACTCTTTGGGGGCTGCCACCCAGCTCCCAAATAAATACACAGAGACTTATTCTTACTTATGAATGTCCAGCCTTAGCTTGGCTTATTTCTAGCCAGCTTTTCTAACTTAAATTACCCCATTTCTCTTTATCTATGTTTTGCCTCTGTGCTTTTTACCTCTCTGTATATATCTTTCTTCCCTTCTTACTCCATGGCTGGTTATGTGGCTGGGTGGCTGACCCATGGCTTCCCCCTCTCCTCCTTTTCTCACTCCTCTCTCTCCAGCCTAGATTTCTCCTCCTATTTATTTTCTTTGCATTCCAGCTCCTGCCTATTTCTCTCTTCTGCCTAGCTATTGAGCTTTCAGCTCTTTATTAGATCAATCAGGCATTTTAGGCAGGCAAAGTAACACAGCTTCACAGAGTTCAACAAATGCAACATAAAAGAATGCAACACATCTTTGCATCATTCAACAAATATTCCACAGCAGAAATGAATGTAACACATTTCCCCCCCCACCAAGGCAGGGTTTCTTTTCTTTTTTTTGTCCTTTTTTGTTTTTGTTTTTGTTTTTTTTTTGAGACTTTTTGAGACAGCGTTTTTCTATGTAACAATCCTGGCTGTCCTGGAACTCGCTTTGTAGAACTCCTGGCCTCTAATTCACTGAGATCTGCCTCTGGTGTAGGAGGGTCTTCTGTATTTCTGTTGCTTTCATTGGTTAAATAAAGAGACTGCCTTGGCCTTTTGATAGGGCACCCCTTAGGTGGGCAGAGTAGACAGAACGGAAGGCTGGGAGAGAGAAGGCAATGTGGGAGATGCCATGCTTCTCTGGCCCAACTAACACTGCTTAGATTCATGCCAGTAAGCCACAACTCAAGTGGCAATACACATTAATGGAGATGGCTTAAAATAATATGTGAAAGTTAGCCAATAAGGGGCTGGAGATAATGGGCCAGGCAGTATTTAAATGAATACCGTTTCTGTGTAATTATTTCGGGCATAAGCTAACCAGGCGCCGGGAACACAGCCCTCTCCTCCCTACTACAATACTACATGCCTGCCTCTGCCTCTGCCTCTGCCCCTAAAAGGCATGCCCGACCACCGATCAACAGATGTAACATATCTTAAACTAATATTCCACAACACTACATAACCCTGGATGTCCTAAAACTCACTTGGTAGACAACTCTGGCCTTGAACTCACAGACAGCCGCCTACCTCTACCTCTTGAATGCTGGTATCAAAGGTGTGTGCCACCAGACCCAGCTAGTGCTAGCTAGTTCCTTTCTATTCATTTGTAGCTAGGTCTAAGCTTGCAAGAGGCATCCTTGAAAATGAATCACCAGATTTTATTTCTAACAAATAATAAGTAATTTTGTTTCTTTTTTTAAAGAAGGCCTTAGGATTTCTGTCTCAGACCACAAACCACAGCTCACAGGGGCTAAATGTAGAGGTAAAGCACACAGCTCATAGAAGGAAAAAATAAGTATGTTTTCACGTTTGGGGATTTACGTTGTAACAAAAAGAGTCAGACATATTCTTAGATATGACCCTAAAAACACAAGCAACTGAAGAGAAAAAAAAGAGCCCGGCATTGGGTGCTCACCTTTAATCCAGTACTTGAGAAGTGGAGACAGAAAGCTCAGGAGTTCAAAATTATCCTTGACTACATAATAAGTTTAAGACCAGCCTGGTCTACAAAGTGAGTTGGAGAGGGTGAAAAATAAAACAGTCCTGGGTGGTGGTGGCACATGCCTTTAAACCCAGCACTTGGGAGGCAGAGGCAGGAGGATCTCTGTGAGTTTGAGGCCAGCCTGGTTTACAGAATGAGTTCCAGGATGGCCAGAGCTACACAGAGAAATCTGTCTCAAAAACAAAACAAAACAATCAACTAAACAATCAACTATCAGACAAATGAAAATAAAATACAGTCCAAATAATGGGAGAAATCAATGCAATCCACACAGAGCATGAGACTCATGTCTAGAATGTCTAGAGCAGTGGTTCTCAACCTTCCTAACGCCGCAACCCTTTAATTCAGTTCCTCATGTCGTCACCCCCGCATAAAATTATTTTGTTACTACTTCATAACTGTAATTTTGCTACTGTTATGAATTGTAATGTAAATAGCTGATGTGCAGGATATCTGATATGCAACCCCTGTGAAAGAGTCTTTCGACACTCCCTCAAAGGGGCCACGACCCACAGGTTGAGAACCACTGGTATAAAGTATAAGGAACACTCAGTATGGAATAAGAATAAAAACAATATAAATGGATAAAGAAACTCTGACCACACTTTCTCTGGAGCAGTTAAGTAACCAAACACAATGAGTTTGCATCTTGGCAAATGTAGAACCAAAGCAAGCACAGCCAAGGCATAAGAGAGTGGGAAAAGGGGCTGGAGAGATGGCTCAGCAGCTAAGAACACTGGCTGCTATTGCAGAGGACCCAGGTTCGGTCCCCAACACCCCAAAAGTTCACAACTATCTGTAATCCAGCTCTTTTAGTCTCTTGATAGCTGCATTCACACACACACACACACACACACACCTTCAAAATAAATCTTAAAAGGAAGCGTAGGGCTGGAGAGATGGCTCAGCGGTTAAGAGCACTGTCTGGTCTTCCAGAGGTCCTAAGTTCAATTCCCAACAACAACATGGTGGCTCACAGCCATCTGTAATGAGATCTGGTGCCTTCTCCTGGCCTACAGGCAGAACACTGTATACATAACAAATAAATCTTTAAAAAAAAAAAACAAAACAAGGAAGCATCATTTGGATGCTTGCCATCACATCGATGAACCATGAGAACACTAAGCTGCATGAACATGTTTCTGTAAAAAACCCAGAACTGCAAGTTCACAGCACCAGAAAGATAGTAGCTGTCAAGTCCAGCAGGAAGGCTGATAGTGATGGCCAAGGGGTTTGGGATTCCTTTATGGGCTGAGGTAAATGTCACTGGAAACCCAACCCTGTGACTATGCTAATAGCCACTAAGAAACAAGTGGGCTTTCTTCAAAAAAAAGTAATATTTTATATATACATATACATATATATATTACATATCGAATTACTTTTTTTTTCATTTTCAAGACAGGGTTTCTCTGTGTAACAATCCTGGCTGTCCTGGAATTCACTTTGTAGATCAGGCTGGCCTCGAACTCACAGAGATCCTCCTGCCTCTGCCTCCCGAGTGCGCTACCACCGCCCGACTATATATTTTATTTAGTGTGTGTGTGCACATGTCTGGTCATCTTGCCAGCCCTATCGGTGGACTTTCAATAATCATACTGTACGGTATGTGAGGTACACCTCAAAGAAAGTTGCTAACAAAAATGGGGTCAGGTGCCCTGAAAGGAGTATGAAGCCTGTCTTTCCCACCCCCACCCCAGTTCTGTCCCTGGAGTATGTGCCCCTCAGCCTGGCCAGAGGGTCTCCTCCTTGTCTAATCTGTCAGCTAGCTCCTGATGGACCTGGTCTTCCTTGGGAACTTCTGTTCCCTTAAAACTGTGGTTTATAGGGATGGAGAGATAGCTCAGTGGTTAAGAGCACTGACTGTGCTTCCAGAGGTCCTGAGTTCAAGTCCCAGCAACCACATGGTGGCTCACAGCCATCTGTGATGAGATCTGGCGCCCTCTTCTGGCATGCAAGCAAACATGCTGGCAGAACACTGTATACATAATATATCTTGGGGCGGGGGGGGGGGGGAAATCTGTGGTTTGTAGAACACTAAGACCTGAGGATTCCGGGGTCGGGATGGAAACAGTGGACAAAGAAAGGTGTGTCTTGGGGCTTGAGGAGATTTTTCCCAGACGGGTCAGCCCCCTCTGGAGCAAGATAGCTCCAGAGAGGAGGGATGGTTAGGGGGTCCTTAATGGGAAAGAGGTGGGGGGAAAGTGACAAACCACAGGGGAAGAAAGGGAAACTTAGCCACAGCCGCAGTTTCTCGTGCCATTTGAGAACCTGGGTTGCGTAGGAGCTGGGGTACAGGGTTTGGCTCACTGTGGGAAGGTAGGTGAGATAACAAAAGGGGTTTGGAGGGGCAAGAGGAGAAAACTGGGGTCTGCGTCAGCAGAAATTATCTGTATCCCTGGGGTGTGTGAGAGGGCACCCTGGCACTTAAGTGGTACAGACGATTGCCTTTAAATGGTAAATAAGGGGCCCATGCTTTCAATAGGCAGGACAACCTGTGAGCAGTGCCATCTGGGGAGTTGAACAGATCTGGATTTTAATCCACTTCCTTGGAGATGAGCCAGGTAGTGCTGGGCAAAACGCTGGGCGACTCTGAGCTGCTGTTTTCTCTACAACAGAAGGGTGGAACCCACACCTCCCAGGGCTGTGAAGAGGATCCTGCTTAAGAACTTCCAGCGGCGAGGAGGTCATTCCATGGACAGTAGCTGGCCTGCTGTGGCCTAGAAGGGAAGGTCTCCGAGAACCTCCAGGTCACAGGCTCTCCCTGTGGGGAGGGGGTATTGACCTCTGAGAACTAGTGGGTGTGAGAAGTAGCCAAGATGTTGCCATAGAAACAGTGCTGATGTTGCCCTAAAGGAGCTTGGGCTGGGGAGATGGTTCAGCCAGTAAACAGCTTGCTTTGTAAGAATGAGGACCTGATTTCAGTTACCAAAACCCCTATTTTGATTTGTTTGTTAAAGGAGGGATATGGGGGAGTCAGAGAGGTAGTTCGGTGGTTAGAGCACTGTGTCTTCTTGCAGGGGACTCAGGTACAGTTCATAATACCCACATGGTGCCACAATCACTGTTATTCCAATCCCAGGGAGATCTGACACCCTTTGCCCTCTCTGGGAGCCTTCATGCACATGGTGAACATAAACTCACACAGGCACACAGACATATATGTAAATAAAAATGAATAAATTTTTTTTTTCCGAGACAGGGTTTCTCTGTGTATCTTTGGCTGTCCTGAAATTCACTCTGTAGACCAGGCTGGCCTCGAACTCACAGAGATCTGCTTACCTCTGCTTCCTGAGTGCTAGGATTAAAGGTGTGTGCCACCATCACCTGGCAAAATGAACAAGTCTTAAACAATAACAAACAAAGCCAGGCATAAGTTCTACAAACTTAAAACGTCAGTGCTGGAACAGCAGGGACAGGCAGATCCCTGAGGTTTGCTGGCCAGACAGTCTAGCTCACTTAGCAAGTTCCAGGCCAATGAGAGACCCTATCTCAAAAACAACAAATAAAACAAACAAAAAAACACCTAAAAAGGTGAAAAATATTGAACAGTGGTAGCGCACTTGGGAGGCAGAGGCAGGCAGATCTCTCTGAGATGGAGGCTGGCCTGATCTACAAGTGAGTTCCAGGACGGCCAGAGCTGCTACGCAGAGAAACCTTGTCTGGGTGGGGGGAGGGTGAAAATCTGGCTGGTATTTGGAGAAATACACCTGAGATAATCTTCAGGTCTACACATACACTCACACACACACACACACACACACACACACACACACGGGTGGGGGGACGACTCAGTGACTGGAAGCCAGGATGGAATGGGATGTGGGAGAAGCAGAAATGTGACCGAGGCCTGGGAAGAGGATGGAGGCCACTTGGACTAGAACAGAACATGTCACCACTTCTGCCCTACGATACGGCCAGAAGTGAAGTCCCCAAGGACAGGAAGTGGGAGATGCCTGTCTTAGTCACCATTCTATTTCTGTGAAGAGACACTATGACCTTATGAAAAAAAAGCATTTAACTGGGGCTTACTTATAGTCCAAGAGCATCATGGTGGCAGGCAAGCACCAGAGCAGTAGCTGAGAGCTACATCCTGATCCCTAGGAGAGGAGAGGAGAGGAGGGGAGGGGAGGGGAGAGGAGGGGAGGAAAGAGGAGACGAGGAGAGAGATACTCTGGGCTTAGCTTGGACTTTTGAAACCTCAAAGCCCACCCCCAGTGACACACTTCTTCCAACAGGGCCACACCTCCTATTTCTTTTAATCTTTTCAAATAGTGCAACTCTTTGGTAACTAAGTATTCAAATATATGAGCCTATGGGGATTATTCTTGTCCAAAGCACCACAGGCCCTAAGGAAGTTTAATAAAAGGGCATGTCCAGGGGGCAGGGCATCTGGGTGCTGTGTTTGACAAGTTACCATTGCCAAAGGAAACTTGGCGTCCAATGGACATATGTCTCAGCTGTTTGTAAGAAAATGGGGTTGTCATTGAAGCAGCAGTGACGTCAAGGTCTCTCTCTCACTGAGGTCCAAGCTAGCCTCAAAATCACTATGTAGCCAAGGATGACCTTGAATTCTTGATTCCCTGTCTCCACTTTCTGGAATCATAGGCCCAGGCCACCACACCCGGTTATGCGGGTTTGTGTAAGCTAGGCAAGCACACTACCAATTTAGCTACACCCCAGCTCCTAATGGGCAGGCTTTTAAGTGTCCACTAGGGTTTTAAAGGCTCTGAGATGTCCTGCAAGACACTCTATGTTTCGTTTTGATGAGGCCAGCCTTCCGTTACCCTCTAGCTCAGGCCAGCTTGAGGATGGAGCGGAATAGAGCTGTGGGGAAAGAGCCAAAGATCTGGCATTTGCAGCAGTCGTACGTCCGAACCTATTCTTGACCTTGGGCATGTTTCCTGAGCCTCTTCCTCAGGCTAATTATGGAAATTAAAGAATCTGATGAGCTCTTGCTACATAGGACTGGCTCCTACTTAAGTGCAGGCTCCTTTTTGACAGGCTGGCCCTGCTCCTCCCGAGTCCAGCCCTCTCACCCCAGGCTTCTGGTGCAGCACAGATGCAGCCATGGGGCCTTGGGCCTGGTTGGTGGGAACCTGACTGGATTTCTCCTTGGTGACAGCAGCTCATGCCCTTGGCTTGGGAATCTTGCTGGCTCCAGAACGATGGAAAACAGAAACACCCAGATACACCCAGAGAACAAGGAGGAGGCTCCAGCGGTCCAATCAAGTCCTGACCTGAATTCCACCACAAAGAAGCCGGATTTGGAGTCCACTATGTCAGTCAGTCAGGTGGGCGGGCCTTCATTTCCAGTCCTGATCTCCATCCCTAGCGCTGGTCTGGTGCTTTCCTTTTGTTGTTGTTTGGTTTTTCAAGACACAGTTTCTCTGTGTAGCCCTGGCTGTGCTGGAACGCTCTGTAGACCAGGCTGTCCTCGAACACATAGATCCACCTGCCTCTCCTTCCCGAGTTCTGGGATTAAAGACCACGAAGCACCCCATCAAGCCCCCAGGCATTTCTTCATCTGGTCAAGTTGAAGTCCACCCTCTGTGGACACCTGTCACCTGCCATCCAAGCATGTTCCTAACCCAGAACAATGGACTCCCTCCCCACAAAGCCACCATGTTAAATATTCCAGCAAGGCACGACCCCATTAGGGGAAGCAGAGCTTTCCTGAAACCAACCAGCTGTTAATCCCAGATGGGAGTCTGTGGGTCACAAGTCACACATGTTTAGTCTTTTAAAGGAACCCTTGGTGAACATTCTGGGCCTTCTTTACCACCTCCTACTCATTTTCTCAGCAAGCAAACATGGGGTTCTGATCCTGCTACTTAATTAGCTCCGTGACCTTGAGGCATCTCTGAACCCCTTTCATCATTTTGTGTGTGTGTTTGTCATGGTAAGGATGACCTGGACTAAGTGTGTTGAGGTCCTGTCTCGCTGTAGGCACCCACTAGAGTTGGCTCCCACCAGAATCTTCTGGAAACAAAACAAAACTTCATCCATGGGGCTGGAGAGATGGCTCTGCAGTTAAGAGCACTGACTATTTTTCCAGAGGACCCAGGTTCAATTCCCAGCACCCACATGGCAGCTCATAGCTGTCTCGAACTCCAGTTTCTGGGGATCTGACACCTCACACAGATACACATGCAGGCAAAACACTAATGCACATAAAGTAAAAACAAGTAGATAAAAAAGAACCTTCATCCATTAGTTAATGAGCTACGTGGTATTTGCTGACCTCTGAGGCTAGGAGCTATGTTGGCTTACGCTCCACCCTACTGGCAACTGATGGACAAGATGAAGATTAAAAATAAAAAATCCAGGGATGGGTGTTGTAAAATATTATTTTAACGTGTGTTACTTTTGTTTGTGCTCTGGAATGTTTAATGATGCAAAGATGTGTTTGATTAAATAAAATTTACCTGCAGCCAGGAAGCTGCATTAGCAACTGGCTGACGGGAAGTTGTAGGAAGAAACCAGGTGGAGAAGAGGTTTTTTTTTTTAATATTTATTTATTTATTTATTATGTATATAATATTCTGTCTGTGTGTATGCTTGAAGGCCAGAAGAGGGCACCAGACCTCATTACAGATGGTTGTGAGCCACCATGTGGTAGCTGGGAATTGAACTCAGGACCTTTGGAAGAGCAGGCAATGCTCTTAACCACTGAGCCATCTCTCCAGCCCCTGGAGAAGAGTTTTTTGTTTGTTTTTTTGAGACAGGGTTTCTTTGTGTTGCCCTGGCTGTCTTGGAACTAGCTTTGTAGACCAGGCTGGCCTTGAACTCACAGAGACCCACCTTCTAAGTGCTAGGATTAAAGGTTCACGCCACCATCACCCAGCTGGAGAAGGTTTATAAGGAGGGGCAAGGAGAAACATGAAAACTTCTTGGGAGATGGTGAGTTGCTTGCTATTCAGCCCCTCTGGGGAGCAGAAGTCTACTTCAACCTTTGAATCGTGAGTTCTTTAGGGGACAGAGATTTAGACAAGTTCATCTTTGAAAGAGTCGGTGTCTGAGGAAGCGGAATTTCCTCAGGCTGCATCTCTTGCAACTAAACTGCTGCTGATAGCGGTCGAGTTGTCGTTGCTGACTAGGACAGCTGTACCTTAAAAGGCAGCAATAATTAAAACAAAAAACAACAGGTGGGGGGCTGGAGAGGTGGCTCAGAGGTTAAGAGCACTGATTCTTCTTCCAGAGGTCCTGAGTTCAATTCCCAGCAACCATATGGTGGCTCATAACCATCTGTAATGAGATCTGGTGCCCTCTTCTGGCCTGCAGACATACATGCAGACAGAATACTGTAAAACAAAATAAATAAATCTTTAAAAACAAAACAAACAAAAGAAAAAAGAAAAAAACAGGTTGGGCCATGGTGGAACACACCTGTTGCCTTAGGATCCAGGCTGATGCAAAAAGATGGTCAAGTTCAAAGCCAGCCTAGGCTATATACCACAACCACTATCTCAAAAAAACAAACAAACAAACAAACAAAAAAAAACTAAACTAAAAAATACCGGGCAGTGGTGGCACACACTTTAATCCCAGCACTCATGAGGCAGAGGCAGGCAGATTTCTGAGTTCAAGGCCAACCTTGTCTACAGAGCAAGTCCTAGGACAGCCAAGGCTACACAAAGAAACCCTGTCTAAGAAGTCCAGCATCGGGACTGGAGAGATGGCTCAGGGGTTAAGAGCACTGGCTGCTCTTCCAGAAGACCTGAGTTCAATTCCCAGCAACCACATGGTGGCCCACAGCCATCTATAATGAGATCTGGTGCCCTCTTCTGGCCTGCAGGCATACATGCAGGAAGAATACTGTATACATACTAAATAAATAAAGCTTAAAAAAATTAAAAAAAAAAAAGTCCAGCATCTGGGCCATGGGATGATGGTACTGTGTGGGAGGCATCACTCTTCAACACAATCCCTTGGCTCATATTCCAATTGGTCTCCAGTTTTACACCAGAGTTCACAGTGCTAAGCAGCAGGGCCAGGCCCACCACCTACCTCCAGGCACCCTGGTCTTTCTGGTCCCCTCTCTCTAGCACCTCCCCAACACAGGCAGACACAGGACGATGGGCAAAAAGGAGCAGGAGATGGCCCCAGCACCTGGCCAGAGGTCCACTTTTGAGCCAGCCCACTCTGTTTCAGGCTGGGCTTGCAGATGCCAAGGAAAAGGAGAGAGAAAAGCAGCCTGTAGCTCCCAAAGGACCAGAGGGGGAGCTCGGACACACAGGATCACCCCAGAAGGAGCCAGAGGAGCTTGAGACCCAGGAACAGCTCTCAGCAAGACCAGAGTGAGTTGTGGGGGACGTCCCAGAAAAGGGGGAGACCTGAGAACTTCCAGGCTAAGACACATCTAGCGGCTGCAACACTCCATGCTTCTCCCCACCTTCCTACTTCTCTCCCCCGCCCACCCCTGCTGAGATCAAACCCAGGTGCTATCTTGGCAAGTGGTTCCCTCACTGATCGGAGGCCTTTGACTCAGTTCAGAACACCAATCAAACTAAATTCTTTTGTTTTTCTTTTTCTTTTTTACATAATTTATTTTTATTTTATGTGCGTTGGTGTTTTGTCTGCATGCATGTCTGTGTGAGAATGTCAGATCTTGGAGTTACATGTGGGTGCTGGGAATTGAACCTGGGTCCTCTGGAAGAGCAGTCAGTGCTCTTAATCACTAAGCCACCTCTCCAACCCTTTTTTGCTTTTGTTTGTCTGTTTTGAGACAGGGTTTCTCTGTGTAGCCCCCGCTGTCCTGGAACTCACTTTGTAGACCAGTACCAGGACAGGCTCCAAAACTACAGAGAAACACTGTCTCAAAAAGCCAAAAAAAAAAAAAAGTAAAAATAAAAATGAAAGTGCACATAACAGAAATATTCTGGACTGGAGAGATGGTTCAGGAGTTAAGAGCACTGGCTGGTCTTCCAGAGGACCCAGGTTCAATTCCCAGCAACCACATGGTGGCTCACAACCATCTATAACAGAATCTGATGCCCTCTTCTGGCGGGCAGGTGTATATGCAGAACATTCATAAAAATATAAACAAATTAAAAGAAGAAGAAATGTTTCATTATTGCTATCTGTTAAGATATGGAATTTTTGGTTTCATTTTGTTTTGTTTTGAGGCAGGGTTTCTATATTATGCAGCCCTTGCTGTCCTGGAACTCGCTCTGTAGACCAGGCTGGCCTCGAACTCACAGAGATCCGCCTGCCTCTGTCTCCTGAGTGCTGGGATTAAAGGTGTGCGCTGCCACTCATCTAGGATATGGAATTTTATATGCTCACTCAAAGTGTGTTTATTGCAGGGAGGAGGGACTTAGGAGACCCCACCCCTCCTTAGGACCTTAGGCAGTCCAGGATTGCCAGGGAGGGAAAACATTTCTTCAGTGGTGTCGCTGATGCTAAGGTGCCCATACATCACCTGTGTTTCTGTCCGCAACCCTCATGAAAGTCATTCAGACATCAACAAAAAACAGACCTGAAATGAAAAGGGGGACTGGGTAGGGGGAGAGGGGGTGGAAGGGGAAGAGAAGGTAACGAGGGCAGAACATCATCACTTTTATATCCATGTATAAATGTCAAAACGAAACCCGTTCCAGTGAACATATGCTAATGGAAAGTGTGCATATGAAGGCTTTTTAGCACGTTAATTATGCACTGTGGATATGTAGAATACGAAGTCATGTGAAGACATTTAATGAATCCCCCTGACAGTGGATTATGCATTAGACAGCCTCAAGAAGAAAGCTCCAGGCAGGCGGTGGCACGCACCTGTGACCCCAGCACAGAGGTGGCTAAGGCAGGAGGACTAGGAGTTTGAGGCCAGCCTAGGCAACAGAGCAAACCCTGTCTAAGGAAGGAAGGGAAGAAAGGAGGGAGCAAAGGGGCTGGTGAAGAACAGAAACTCAGATTAAAGAGGCTAGAGACACACAGGTTCCAATCCCGATGCTATCTTAAGCTTTATGACCCTGTGCCCAAATCTCTCAACCCAGTTCTTGTGTGTGTGTGTGTGTGTGTGTGTGTGTGTGTGTGTGTGTATGTTATTGAACCCAGGGCCTTGTGCATGCCAGGCAAGTATTATACCAAAGAACTATATCCCCAGTCCTACATAAAGTCCTCTCCTTCTTCTCTCTCTCCCTCTTTCTCCATCACCACCAGCACCCCCTTCTCTTTCTAAAAAAAAAAAAAAACACTGGAGAGATGGCTCATTGGTTAAGACCACTGACTGTTCTTCTAGAGGACCGGGGTTTGATTCCCAGCACCCACATAGCAACTCAAAACTGTCTGTAATTTCAAGATCTAACATCCTCACACATAGACATACATGAAGGCAAAACATAAAATAAAAATAAATCTTTTTTTAAAAAAGGGTTAGAGTATAACCACCTCAACATTCACATTAAGGTGCTGAGACTTGGGTGTGTATCTGTCCCTCACTTATTCTCCCAGGCAATAAGTATGCACCTCTAAGATGCCTAGTCCTGGACAGGGTTCTGGGAGAGCTGCACCCAGGCTGGGGTGGAGTGTCTGTTGTCTGTCCTTTCCACAAGGAGCCAGTCATCTTTGGCAACCGAGGAAGGGCCAAAGGATCTACAAGCTGACCAGGAGCAAGCCCAGCCTGGTGGGGAGTGTGTGACCTCTGAAGAGCAGCCACAGCCAACCATGCCAACCAAGGACCAACAGGAGAGCTGGCAGAGCGCCGAGGCCAAAGAGATTCAGCCCACTGAGAGCTGCCAGGTAGCCCTGGGAGATCAGGAAGAGGGAATGGGCACCCGTGGGGGGGGCTCTGCCCCCAACACAGATGTACTTGTGTTGGTGGAGGCTGCGCACTGGAGCTTGCAGATGCTCAGTCTCCCTGGGTCACTGGATGGTCCTGGCAGTTGGAATCAAAGTGTTCCTCAGGTCTTGTTTACAGAGAGGCCCTCTGGGAGTCTTGGGGACAGGGCAGGGCGAGGATTGTGTGACGGATGATGCTGGGTTTAAGAGAATGACCGTGACACATCTCACCCCGTGTTCACTGAGCCTTTGCAAGACATGCTGACCATTCCAAAACTTATTAACGAACAGACTTTTTACTTTCTTATTTTTCTCACTTCTACATTCGTTTATAGAAGAAAACAATGTAACACAGCCCAATACAATACTCTTGGTTCTTCCTCCCCCCAACCTCTTTAAATGAGACAGGGTTTCTCTGTATAGCCCTGAATGTCCTGGAACTTGCTCTGTAGACCAGGCTGGTCTCACACTTACAGAAATCCTCCTGCCTCAGCCTCCAGACTGCTGGGATTAAAGGCGTATATTCTTGGTTTTTCTTCATATAGAAGCCTAGCCCCAAATCCCAAATCAGCATCATTTTTTTTTAAGACAGGGTCTACGGGTAGTAATGGCGCATGCCTTTAATCCCAGTACTCAGGAGGCAGAGGCAGGTAGATCTCTGAGTTTGAGGCTAACCTGGTCTACATAGTGAGTTCTAGCACAGCCAGGGTTACATAGACCCTTTCCCAAAGCAAGAACAAAACAAAAACAATGAAATATATATGTGTGCATATATACACATGTTACCATACAAAATACACACACATATACACATATGTATAAAATTGGGCTGGAAAGATGGCTCAGAGTTAAGAGCACTGGAGTTCAGTTTCTAGAATCCCACATAGTGACTCATAACCACCTGTAACTCTAGGATCCAGTGTCATCTTCTGGCTTCCAAGTGCACATACATACATTCACACAGACACAGACACATAAATAAAACATCTTTGGGCCATGTGGTGGTGGCACATGCCTTTAATCCTAGCAACTGGGAGTCAGAAGCAGGCAGATCTCTGAGAGTTCAAGGCCAGCCTGGTCTACAGAGCAAGTTCCAGGACATCCAGGGCTATACAGAGAAACCCTGTCTCGAAACCCACCCTCTCAAAAAAAGTCTTTAGGAAAAAATATACCATATAATAGAAGAAGTATGTGGAAGTCTGTCCTTTGAAACTCCCTTTAGGAAGTCAGAAGTAGCTCTTCTCAGGCCATCTTCTTAATTTCCCAGGCTCTCCCCACCCAAGGAGACACAGACCATCATCTGGAAAAGCCATGCGCCTCGGGCAGCAGGAGTCAGCCACAGGTCAGGCTGCAGAAGCCCATGCCAACACCCAGCTCGGGGACACACAAGGACAGTCCCCAGGAGGCAGTGCCACCCAAACCCATGGCGACTGTGGAGGAAAAGAATGCCCGGCCTGTCTTGTCATCTGTACCAATCCCTCGAACACACAAAGAGAGGTAAGTCTTCCTCCAGGGCCACCTCTGCCCTGCTCGCTGCTCCCTCTACCTGTGGGTGACTCTTCAGCTAAGTAGCACTGGAGATGGGGCCAGGGAGCCAGCTTAGTTGGTCAAGGGCCCACTCTGTAAGCATGAGGACCTGAGATTAATTTCCCAGGAAAAAAGCTGGGCCCAGAGACACATGCTTATAATCCCAGCACTAGAGAGATAGCAACAGGTGGATCCTGGGACCATGACTGGCCAGCTAGCCTAGCCAGTTCCAGGCCAACGAGAGGCCATGTCTCAAAATAACATGGAAGCTGAGGAGATGGTTCAGTGGGTAAAGATGCTTGCTGCTAACGGAAGACCTAAGCTTAGTCCCCAGGGACTTAACATAGTGGAAGGAGGGAACCAATTTGTGCAAGTAGTCCTCTGAGCTCCACACTTGTGTTGTGGAATGTGACCTGAAATTGACACCTCACAGATCCACTGAATCCCACTGTCTGTCCTTCCTCTGATTTCCACATTTGTGCTAACACAAGATGAGCAAACAAATGTAATTCTAAAAAACCTACATATATAAAACGGTGTGGTGTTTTTCATTTCTGGCTCATGAAACATCTTGGTTAAGTTGCCTGCTGCCAGGCCTCAGTTTCCCCATCTTTGGCCTGTGGGTCTGTCTGCATGCAGGTAAGGCAATGAGGGTACACTGAGGTGAAAACAACGGGGTGAGGCTAGGGTAGCAGGCCTGAGTGTGCTGGGGGTTCGGAGCCAGTGTAAGGTGCAAGCCCTGACCTGAAACCCTGCCCCCCATGGGGGGGGTGGGTTCTTCTTTGTTTAGAGGTGAAGCTGTGGAGACCAAGGCAGCACCAAGGCCTCTTCCTGCACCAGTAAGTCAAGTCAGAGTGGGGATGGGAGACAGGGGAAGGGAGTTGGGGAGAGCTGGAGGGAAAATGGTGGACACAGAAACATTTTCAGGCAAACTGGGGCAAGTGTAAGTGTAAACCTATGCATGTGTTATGTGTGTGATTTATAGTTTATTTATTTTTAAATTACAAGTCCTAACGTCCTATTGTGCATGTACAAGCTCACCACATGTCCATGCCACGGGAGTGGAGGGGCTCCCCTTCCATCATGTGGATCCTGAGGAATCAAACTCAGGTCAGGGTTGGTGGCAAGTGCCTCTACCTGCTAAGCCATTTCAAAGTCAAATTATGGGTTTTTGAGATGGATCTCCTGTAACCCAGGCTGCCCTAAACCCCTCTATGTAGTTGAGAATGATCCCAAACCCTAACCCTCTGGTTTCTGCTTCCTAGGCACTGGGAGTGTGTGTATATGCTGCTGGGGGCCCTGGTGTGTCTGCCTGGAGTTGGCAGTCAAAATGGATCACACTCAAGAGCCCTTGAGTCCATCTCAGAACTGCTCCACATTAGCATAGATTCCTTCTGCCCTTTGCCCTCAGTTCCAATCTGCTTCTCTGAATATCTTCTGGCTTCTAGCCAGCCCCATGCCACCAGGTCTGCCTCTTTCTGGTCTCTGAGTTGATGGTACAGGCTTAGAATTCCCACCCTACCATCATCCTCAGCCCTTACCACACCTGCCTATCTTCACACCACATCCCCAGCCACACCCCAGCCCTGAACATTCCAGGGACACCACAATGCACACGCTTGCCACTGGCTTCTTTCTGAAGTTACCACGTGTGTGATTTATTTAGCTGATGCCCAGCGATGTCGACCTCTGCCTCCACTCCACCATGTCCTTGCAGCCTCCAAAAATTGCCACTGAAGGAAATAGGATGAAAAGATCCAGATTCAGGGCTGAAAAGATGGCTCAGTGGTAAGAGCACTGGCTGCTCTTTCAGAGGACCTGAGTTCAATTCCCAGCACTCACATGGCATCTCACAACCATCTGTAACTCCAGGATCCAACACCCTGACACGGACATAGATGCAGGCAAAACACCAATGCACACAAAATAAAAATAAATAAATTATTAAAAAGAGAAAGAAAGAAGAAGAAAAGAAAGGAAAGAAACAAAGGAAGAAAGGAAAGAAAAGAAGAAAGAAAGGAAGAAAGGAACGAAGGAAGGAAGAAAGAAAGGAAGGAACGAAGGAAGGAAGGAAAGAACGAAGGAACGAAGGAACGAAGGAAGGAAGGAAGGAAGGAAGGAAGGAAGGAAGGAAGGAAGGAAGGAAGGAAGGAAGGAAGGAAGAAAAGATCCAGCCTCAGTCAGGCCTTTAATCCCAGCACTCAGGAGGCAGATCAAGACCAGCCTGGTCTATAGAGAGTTCCAGGACAGTCAGGGATACACAGAGACCCTGTCTCAAAAACAAAAACAAAAGAAAAAAGAATAAAGAAACAGCCATGAAGCCTTGAAACTCCCAGCTTAAATACCCAAGTTCAGATGGCATGAGCTCTCCTCAGATCAGATCACAGACCAGAACAGGGCTTGTGGCCTCCACTGTAGCTGTTTGTTCTTTATTTTTAACTCTTAGGGGGTCCTCTACCCATCTCCCAAATAAATACATGGAGACTTATTCTTACTTATGAATGCCCAGCCTTAGCTTGGCTTGTTTCTAACCAGCTTTTTTTTTTTTAACCTTTATTTTTTGTTTTGTTTTGTTTTTTTTCGAGACAGGGTTTCTCTGTAGCTTTAGAGCCTGTCCTGGAACTAGCTCTTGCAGACCAGGCTGGCCTCAAACTCACAGAGATCCGCCTGCCTCTGCCTCCCAAGTGCTGGGATTAAAGGTGTGCACCACCACCGCTGGCTACTTTTCTTTTCATATCTTTCCTTCTTACTCTGTGGCTGGGCTGTGTGGCTGGGCTGTGTGGCTGGCTG
>PVIU01003780.1:16487-138426 GCA_004026605.1 Ondatra zibethicus | reverse complement strand
CATTTTCTGATATCTTCTTCAGTTTTTCTTCAATGACTTAATTCTTGTCATGCAATTCTTTCACTTGTTTCGTTAGAGTTACCCCCAAGATATTCTATATTATTTGTGGCTATTATAAAGGGTGATGTTTCTCTTGTTTCTTTCTCAGCCCTTTTATCATTTGTATATAGGATGGCTACTGAGTTTTCTGAGTTAATCTTGTATCCTGTCACATTACTGAAGGTGTTTATCAGCTGTAGGAGTTCCCTGGTAGAATTTTTGGGTCACTTATGTGTACTATCATTATCATCTTCAAATAGCACAAGTTTGACTTCTTCCTTTCCAATTTGTATCCCTTTGGTTTCCTTTTGTTGTCTTACTACTCTAGTTAGAACTTTGAGTACTATATTTAATAGCTATGGAGAGAGTGGACAGTCTTGTTCCTGATTTTAGTGAAATTGCTTTGAGTTTCTCTCCATTTAGTTTGATGTTGGCTGTTGGCTTGTTGTATATTGCTTTTATTATGTCTAGGTATGCTCCTTGTGTCCCTGATTTCTCCAAGACCTGCTTGCTGTATATTGCATTTATTATGTCTAGGTATTCTCCTTGTGTCCCTGATTTCTCCAAGACCTGCTTGCTGTATATTGCTTTTATTATGTCTAGGTATGCTCCTTGTGTCCCTGATTTCTCCAAGACCTTTATCATTAAGGGGTGTTGGATTTTGTCAAAGGCTTTTTCAGCATCTAATGATCATGTTTTTTTTTTTCAGTTTGTTTATATGGTGGATTACATTGACAGATTTTGTGTGTATGTTGAACCATCCCTGCATCTCTGGGATGACGTCAATTTGATCATGGTGGATGATTTTTTGATTCAGTTTGCCAGTATTCAGTATTTTTGCATCAATGTTCATGAGGAAGATTGGTCTGTAATTCTCTTAGTTGCATCTTTGTGTGGTTTAGGTATCAGTTTCTTTGGAACAATTTGAGGAGTACTGGAATAGCTCTTCTTCGAAATTCTGGTAGTCTGCACTGAAACTATCTGGCCCTGGGCTGTTTTTGTTTGGGAGACTTTTAATGACTGCTTCTATTTCCTTAGGGATTATAGGTCTATTTTGTTTATCTGGTCTTGATTTAATTTTCTTTTCCTTTTTTTTTTTTTTTTTTTTTTTTTTTTTTTTTTTTTTTTTTTTTTTTTTTTTTTTTTTTGTTTTTCGAGACAGGGTTTCTCTGTGGCTTTGGAGCCTGTCCTGGAACTAGCTCTTGTAGACCAGGCTGGCCTTGAACTCACAGAAATCCGCATGCCTCTGCCTCCCAAGTGCTGGGATTAAAGGCGTGCGCCACCACCACCCGGCTTGATTTAATTTTCATATGTGGTACCTATCAAGAAAATTGTTTACTTTTAGATTTTACAATTTTGTGGATTACAAGTATGACCTAATGATTCTCTGTATTTCCTCCATGTCTGTTGTTATGTCCCCCTTTTCATTTCTGATTTTATTAATTTTGATATCTTCTCTCTACCTTTTAGTTAGTTTGGATAAGAGTTTGAGCCGGGCGGTGGTGGTGCACGCTTTTAATCCCAGCACTTGGGAGGCAGAGGTAGGCAGATCTCTATGAGTTCGAGACCAGCCTGGTCTACAGAGCTATTCCCAGGACAGGCTCCAAAGCTACAGAGAAACCCTGTCTCAAAAAAACAAAACAAAACAAAACAAAACAAAACAAAACAAAAAACAAAAAAAACTAAACTGCTTCCCCAAGCTGTCCTTTGGGCTGGAGAGATGGCTCAGTGGTTAAGAGCACTGACTGCTCTTCCAGAGGTCCAGAGGACCCAGGTTCAATTCCCAGCATCCACATGGCAGCTAACAACTGTCTGTAAATCCAAGATCTCACACCCTCACACATACATGCAGACAAAACACCAATGCAAATAAAATGAAAATATTTTTTAAAAAAAGTGTTTGTCTACCTTGTTGATTTTCTCAAAGAACCAGCTCTTTGGGTTATTCTATTGTTTCTATTTTGTTGATTTCAGCCCTGAGTTTGATTATTACCTGCCATCTTCTCCTCCTTGATGAGTTTGCTTCTTTTTGTTCTAGAGCTTTCAGGTGTGCTGTTAAATCACTAGTGTGAGAATTTCTCCAAAATCTTTATGTAGACACTTAGTGCTATGAACTTAGCACTACTTTCACTGTGTTCGATAAGTTGGGTATATTGTACAGTAATTTTCATTGAAATCTAGGAAGTTTTTAATTTTCTTTCTTATTTCTTCCTTGACCCACTGGCAATTCAGTTGAGAGTTGTTCAGTTTCCATAAGTTTGTAGACTTTGTGTAGTTTGTGTTGTTGTTGAATTCTAACTTTAGCCCATGGTGATCCAATAAGACACAGGGGGTTATTCCATTTTTTGTTTTTTGTATTTGTTCAGATGCTTTATGGCCAAGTATGTGGTCAATTTTAGAAAAAGCATTCCATGAGGCATTGAGAAGGTGGCATATTCTTTTGTGTTTGGGTTAAATATTCTGTAGATGTCTTTAAGTCCATTGGAATTATGTTAGTTCCCTTATTTCTCTGTTATGTTTCTGTCTGGCAGACCTGTGCATTGGTGAGAGTGGGTGTTGAACCCTCCCACTAATGTGCGGGGTTTCATGTGTGATTTAAAGTTTAGTAATGTTTCTTTTACAAATATGGGTGCCCTTGTATTTGGGGCATAAATTTTCAGAATTGACGTATCATCTTCATGGATTTTTCTTTCAGTGAATATGAAATATCCTTCTCTGTCTCTTTTGATTAATTTTAGTTTGAAGTCTATTTTGTTAGATATGAGGGTAGCCACACCAGTTTTCTTCTTTGGTCCATTTGATTAGAAAATCTTTTCCCAACTCTTTACTCTGTCTTTGAAGTTGAGGTGTGTTTCTTTGATGCAGCAGCAGGATTGATCCTGTTTTCATATCCCTTCTTTTAGCCTATGTCTTTTTATAGGTGAATTGAGTCCATTGATATTAAGGGATATTATTGGCCAGTGATCATTAATTCCTGTTATTTTTGGTTTTGTTATTGGTGGTGGTAGTGTTTGTGTGTTTCCCTTTTTTGGGATTTGCTGGTGTGAGATTATCCATTGCCTGTTTTTTCATGGGTACAGCTATCTTTCTTGGGTTGTAGTTTTCCTTCTAGTAAAACTTTCTGTAGGGATGGATTTATAGATTGTTTAAATCTTGTTTTGTCATGGAATATTTTGTTTTCTCCATCTATGATGATTGAAAGTTTTGCTGGGTATAGTAGCCTGGGCCAGCATCCATGGTATCTTAGTGTTTGCAAATTGTCTATCCAGCATTTTCTGTCTTTAAGAGTCTCCATTGTGAAGTCTGATGTTATTTGGATAGGTCTGCCTTTATCTGTTTGTTGGCCCTTTTCCTTTGCAGCTCTTAAGATTCTTTATTATATATGTTTAGTGTTTATATTATGTGGTGAGCAAACGCTTTTTGTAGTCCAGTCTATTTGGTGTTCTGTAAGCTTCTTGTATCTTCATAGGCATTTCCTTCTTTAGGTTGGGAAAGTTTTCTTCTATAATTTGGTTGAATATATTTTCTTTGCCTTTTAGCTGAAATTCTTCTCCTTCTATCCCGATTATTCTTAATTTTTGTCTTTTCATGGTGTCGCAGACTTCCTGGATGTGTTAAGAATTTTTTTGGATTTAACATTTTCTTCAACCAATAAATTTATTTACACTATTGTATCTTCAATGCCTGAGATTCTCTCTTCCATCTCTTGCATTCTGCTGAAGATGCTTGCAATTGTAGCTTCTGTTTGCTTACCCAGGTTTGTTGTGCAATATTTTAAGATGTGTTACATTTGTTTATGCTGTGAAACACATGTGTTTAATGATGCAAAGATGTGTTGCATTCTTTTCTGTTACATTTGTTTCACTCTGTGAAGCTGTGATAATTTGCCTGTCTAAAACATCTGAATGTCTAATAAGGAGCTGAATAGCGAGGCAGGAGAAAGGGTAGGTGGGACTGGCAAGCAGAGAGAATAGGAGAAATTTGGAGGAAAGAAGGAGAAAAATCCATCAAGGCAAGGAGAACAGCAGGGGCCAGTCACCCAACTACACAGCAAGCCACAGAGTAAGAAGAAAGGTATATAGAAATAGAGAAAGATAAAAGCCCAGAAGCAAAAGATAGATGGGATAATTGATAAGAAAAACTGGCTAGAAGCAAGCCACGCTAAGAGTAAACTTCCATGTGTGACTTGTGAGTTGGGTGGTGGGCCTCAAAAGAGCAAAGAATACAAAGAGTAAAAAACACAGGTTTTCCACTTCCAGAATTCCCTTGGTTTGTGCTTTCTTTATTGCCTCTATTTCAATTTTTAAATCTTGAACTGTTTCCTTCGCCTGTTTGATTTTTTTTTCTTGACTTTAAGTAATTTTTTTTGTTTGTCTTTTCCTCAATTTAAGGGAATTTTTCATTTCATCTTTAAGGGCCTCTATCCTCTTCATAAATTTATTTTTCAGGTCATTTTCTTCTGCTTCATCTGCGTTGGGATGTTCGGGTCTCACTGCTGTGGGCCCACTGGGTACTGGCGATGACATACTGCTCTTTATGTTGTTGACTGTATTCTTACACTGCTGTTTACCCATCTGTTCTTTCAACTGGTGTAGGTGGTGCTTGTGCTATAGGAGCTGCTTACTTCCAACTGGTGTGACTGGCACTTGTGCCTATAGGGCCTGCTGATAGTGCCAGAGAGGGCTGTCTGTGGGGAGTGGACAGTGGAGTGGGTCTTGTGTGAACACAGACCAGTGGGTGGCAAAGGTGGTGGTGCAGCCTACCTGCAGGTCTCTCGCCTGCTGGCCAGCTGCTGGGGTCTGCACCAGAGTGGTGGGGTTTCACCAGAATTGAGGCAGGGCCCAGTTGCACTGCTTGGACTGAGATGAGAGGGGGAGGGGGAGGGACGGGGCAGGGATGTAACCAGGGCCTGGAGGTTGGGGCAGTTCAGCTGGGAGGCCAAACACTCACCTGTTCTTCCAACTGGTGTAGGTGGAGCTTATGCCTGTAGGGTTGGCTGATGCTGCGGAAAAGGGCTGTCCACTAGGAGGCTGCTGGGGTAGATGGGTTTGGGTGGGGGAGTGGCTCTTGTGGGAACAAAGTCCAGTTGGTGGCAGCAGTTGTGGTAGAGCCTGCCTGCAGCTCTCACCTGCTAACCAGCTGCTAGGGTCTGCACCAGAGCTGTGGGGTTCCATCAGAGTTAGGAGCAGGGCCCAGCTGGTGCTGAGATCAGAATGGGAGGGGCACAGGATGTGCCCTGGGGTTTATGGCAGGGAGGTTGGGGTGGTTCTGCATCCTGTATTCTGATGGTACTAATATTGGCATTTACTTGAATGCTAGAGAATCAGAGAGAGTACCCACATGTAGTCCCATGCACAAATAGACCTTTTAAATAAGCAAGTGGTGGCCTTTTTAGCCAACTCACCGGTTTCACACTCACATACAGGGCCTGCCTGGCAGGTGGTAGTGATTCCCTGCCTTATCTCCACCCTTTCCTGTGTACACCACCATTGCCTGAACACTTTGCAATCTCACTCCTTTTGTCTCTGTAACATTGAAAGACCTGGCTTGGCTTGTAAATAGCTCCTCTGTGGTCCTAAATGCAGCTAAGACTTGGGTGGTGACTCCTAGGATCTGGGGAGCACGCTGTAGTGTGGCCATCAGTCTCGGCAGAGCCAAACACTGCCCTGGACACGGGAGCACGCTGTAGTGTGGCCATCAGTCTCGGCATAGCCAAACACTGCCCTGGACATGGTTTCAGGGCATACTCACTTTAAGCTGCTTGTTCCCTACGTGATATATATGTGTATTCATTGTATCTGGTTATAGTCTCTCTTCAATTTTTTATGCTCACCCCACAACAATAAATCTAGTTTTCTCTGTGTAACAATGTCAATTCTGGTGAATCCAACCATTTTTCAAGTCTCATTATTTAATCTGCCAGTAGTATGCTACCATTGATTATCCTAGTCACCTTAATTTAGCTTCTGGACTTCTAGTCTTGATTTTCCTCTTATCTCTTTGAGCCCCTAGCTAATTGGTTGTCCTTTTCTTGATCTCAGTGTTGGATAATACACAGTTCAGTTCTTGTTCTTTATACATCAAGTCCCTAATGATCCCGTCCTACCTCAGGGTTTTAAATATGTATAACTAATAACTATTAAATTAATATTAAGTTTGGGTAATACAAGCTGCTATACATCCAACTACATAGTATTTTCATTTGGTGTCTAAAAACCATCTCAAGATTAACAGTCCCTTGGAACTGGAGAGACTGTTTAGTGGTTAAGAGTGTTTAGTATTCATGAGTACCCAAGTTTAGTTCCCAGAACACACATCAGATGGCTCACAACTACCTGTAGAGCTCCAGTGGGTCTAGCATCCTCTTCTGGCTTCTTCAGGCACACTTCCACACAAGGCACACGAAGACACACAGATATGAATATCTTTTTAAAAAACTTAAATAATTAACATATTCCAAACTAAACTTTCAGCTTTCCCCTGTGTTAGAACTGCATTTTACCCCACCATTTTGTTTGTTAGTTTTGTTTTCCAAGACAGGGTTTCTCTGTGTAGCCCTGGCTGTCCTGGAGCTTTGTAGACCAGGCTGGCCTCGAACTCACAGAGATGCACCTGCCTCTGCCTCCCAAGTGCTGGAATTAAAGGAGTGTGCCACCACACAGCTAGCTTACTCCATCTTATTTGATGGGACGCACCACCTTTCTAATTGCTGAGAATGAAAACCTGAGATAAATTCTCCTAGGGCTTTTCTTTCTCACGTCTAACCCCTGACCATTAAAATAAACTTGCTTTATATTTAATAACATAGAAGAAAACAACTTCTTACTATAACAAAGTAACAATCACTGCCGGGTTCTATGGTAAAAGGGGGTAAGTGCGGGCAGAGCCAGACCATCAGGACTCTCCCTGGGGCTGAGCAGGATGGTGAATGTTGAATGACCCAGCCGCCCTCCACTCTTGGCCACCAGGAGAAACACACTTGCTGAGTCGGAAGTCTGTCAAAGCAGGATCTCGTTTAATGGTACGAAGCAGGTACTTATATAGGGTTGTGATGGGAGTGGAGAAGCCTGGGATGGGCCAAGGTGGAGCAAGGAACAAGGGCCAATAATATTCTGCCATGTTAGCGGTGACTGGGCAGAGGCGGGCCTAGGTTGGGTAGCCAGAGACAGGTCTCCAAACTTGAGCTAGGCTCAGGAAGTTACACTAGCCTTCACCAAACTCGTTAGGTTTAGGAAGTTACACTGGGCCTCATGCCCAGGCCTCATGAGGCCCAACAATCACAGTCTAGGCCAGTGGTTCTCAACCTGTGGGTTGTAACCTCACAGGGATTATATATCAGATACCCTGGATATCAAATATTTATATTATGATTCATGACGGTAGCAAAATTATAGTTATGAAGTAGTAATGAAGTAATTTTATGGTTGGGGGTCACCACAGAACAAGGAACTGTATTAAAGGGTCGCAGCATTAGGAATGTTGAGAAGCACTGCTCTATGTCACTGGCATATTTTATCAAAGATGGCTACACATTGTGTCATGCCTTTTGCACAAAACCCTCCAATGATTGCACATTTCATTCAGAATAAAGTAAAAAGTGCTTACAAGGGTTTGTAAGACACAGCCCTTAGTTACCTCTCTGGCCGTCTGTCCTATCATCCCCTTGCACAGAACTCTAAGATCCTCTGGTGTTCCTCAAATACACCGATGTCCTGTTATGTGAATATGAGACGTATATTTCTGATGAAGTTCAGCATTTGAGGATTTGGATGGGAAAATGGAAATGTTAATACAATCCACATAGGAAGACCTTCTTGGAATGCTCTTTCCATTAACTTTAGACTTTTGATTCTTGACTCAGATTCTTCATAATGGACTATCTTTTTTTAATGATCGTTTCGCTCTATTACCATTTCTTGGAGACAGGCTCTCTTTATATAGAATTGTCTAGAATTTACTATTTAGTCCTGCAGGACCCAGAACCTTAAATCCTCCTGCCTCAGCTCCCTACCTTCACCAGCAAGTGTTGGGATTATAGGTATGCCACCATGCCTGATACAATTATATTTAACATAGTCTCTGTTTATTTTTCCCATCTCCTAAGATTGATCATAGACATACCCAAACAACAAGAATAATGGTTGGATTCTAACAAGCACTCAAATGAATGAGACTACTTCTAGAATAAGCTTGGATGAGGAAAGCATATAAAAATCCCAGTTTTTTGCATACCTACTTACCTTTGTAGGCATGGGCTGTTGTCTCAGATTTTGTTCAAGTTCTTCGAGTCAGTTCATAGGTTTTAGTTAGGAAGACTGAACACTTGCTGTCAGAAATAGCATCTCTGTCTCTGTCTTAGATAGGATCTCACTATGTTGCCCTGGCTGTCCTGGAACACACTATGTAGACCAGGCTGGCCTCAGACTCACAGAGATCCTCCTGTCTCTGCCTCCTGAGTAACTCCTGGGGTTAAAGGCATGGGCCACCATGTCTGACTTCGCATCCTAATAAAAGCAATGCAATATCACTACTGGCCTGGCTACATCTACTCTGAATCAATGTCTCTTATAAGACTTTTTTTTTTTGAGATAGTGTTTCTCTGTAGCTTTGGTGCCTGTCCTGGAACTATCTCTTGTAGACCAGACTGGCCTCAAACTCAGAGATCCACCTGCCTCTGCCCCCCGAGTGCTGGGATTAAAGGCGTGCGCCACCACCACCCAGCATAAGCCATTTTTTAAACCATCAAGAAATACTGAGCATTCATGTTCTGTATCATTCCTGTCACTTCTTCTAACGCTGCTGCCTAGATTGGTATCTGGTCTACCTTACAAGACAGCAGGATGCAGGCTGATCAAATGTCTTGCCTGAAAAAATAAGAATATTCAGTTTTGTAGCCTCACTCTCCATATATCCTCACTCTCCATGGCCTTATATTAATATTGAGATTTCATTTATTCACATCAGCCTATTTCTAGGTAAAACATTATTTTACGTCCTTAAAACAAGCTTTATTGCTAGCCATGGTGGCACACACCTTTATTCCTAGTACTCAGAAGGCAGAGGCAGGTGGATCTCTGTGAGTTTGAGGGCAGCCTGATCTACAGAGCGAGTAACAGGACAGCCAGGGCTACACGGAGAAACTCTCAAAATAACAGAAAGAGAGAGAGGAAGGAAGGGAGGGGGAGAGGGAAGAAGAAAGAGAGAGGTTTTATCATTCAGAGTACTAGGAGAGCATCAACAAGTACAAGGGTTACTTTAATTTTAAATAAAGAAATACATAGGCAGAGTGGAGTTGAAATGACTGTTTACAAAATCAGAAGGGTTGCAGACTCCACCATCCAAAACACCCAGATACCACTTCCAAAATTCTCATGAGGCTATCTGGGCTCCACCTCAGATGCCTACAGGGTTAAGAAGGGAAAAGAAACAGAGGAAGAAGTTCTTAAATATTCTACTCATACAAATACCTTTTTCATCTTGTTGACCTGCAATGGAGACTGAGACAGGATTTTTTGCCTAGGTTTCTTTGTGATTGACATGGAAATGAAAATTGGGTAGAACAGCAGTCTTCAATACAAACACATCAGATTTTTTTCACTGTAAATGAAATATAGGCTATGGGTATAACTTTTCACTTTCAGGTAACAAAAACTAAATATTCAAGTTTTTTTATTTCCTAGATTAATCTTGAGTATTTAGTTCATCATTTATAAATAATATTCTTGAGTTGACATCAAAGGGCGAAACATGTAAGCTTGGGACTTTTATGACAAACCATACCTCTCCTACATTCAGTAACAGTGGTGCTCAATAACCCACAAATGCCACAGAGCATCTTCATGCTATAAATTTCTCTTATAATAAATACATGAGATCTGAATGGATGCTTTCTCACATTGGTGACAGTGTATAATGCCTCCCACCCAAATTATTTGTTTAGGACAAATAATAGTGAAAGATTTCTTAATGTTAACTACACAGTTCCTTCCTTTCATGCAAATCCTCTGGAATCACAATAATAAAAATAGCACCTAATGTTTATGATATGCTATGTTCAAGGCATTGTTCTAAGTGCTTTTACATGTTTAAACATGATAAGACAAAAAATGGCCTTAGATCTACCACACAAACGATTAAATCAAAGCAAGGCTATTGATAACAAATGTCACAAAGGAAGTGAACTGATAGGGTCACAATGCTGACATAGATGTTTTCTGTGCTAAAGACCTTTTTATACCACAGTAACAGAATCACTTTCTATTTTAATTTGCTAAAATGTAATATAGTTATAAACAAATGCTTTCCTATGTGGATTATATCAGCATTTCCATTTTCCCATATACTTTTCCAAATGCTGAACCTCATGAGTCCCATATTCACATCTGTGAGAATTCTTCACTGATAATGATCAGGAAAAGCTATGCTAATCAAAAAGAACAAGTTAACTCAAACAAAAATTTGTGAATGATGACTAAAGTCTATTCCACGTTCTTTACAGTCAAAAGATTTGTCATTGCTATGAATTCTCTGACGTTGCATTAATTGTGACCTTCGAGTAAAGGCCTTTTTACATTCTTTATATTGATATGGTTTCTCACCAGTATGAATTCGCTGGTGCCGAGAAAGATGTGAGCTTTGAGTGAAGGCCTTTCTACAGTCTTTACATTCATAGGGCTTCTCACCTGTGTGGATCCTCTGGTGTAGAGTAAGCTGAGAGCCATGACCAAAGGCCTTCCCACATTCCTTGCATTCATAAGGTTTTTCTCCAGTGTGAGTTCGCTGATGTTGAGTAAGCTGGGAACCACGAATAAAGGCCTTCCCACATTCCCTACACTGATACGGTTTTTCCCCAGTATGAATTCTCTGATGCTGTATGAGCAGTAATCCACGAGCAAAGGCTTTGCCACATTCACTGCATACATAGGGCTTCTCACCAGTGTGCAGTCTCTGGTGTTGGGAAAGGTGTGAGCTCTGAGTGAAGGCCACTCTGCAATCTTTACATTCATATGGTTTCTCACCGGTGTGGATTCTTTGATGTTGAGTAAGCTGTGAGCTACGAATAAAAGATTTCCCACAGTCCTTACACGCATAGGGTTTCTCACCAGTGTGAATTCTCTCATGCTGAGTAAGTTCTGAGCCTCGACTAAAATTTTTTCCACACTCTTTACAGTCATAGGGTTTCTCACCAGTGTGAATCCTCTGATGTCGAGTAAGGAGTGATCCACGATTAAAGGCTTTCCCACACTCCTTACATTGGTAGGGTTTCTCACCAGTGTGAATTCTCTGATGTTGAGTAAGTTGTGAGCCATGACTAAAGGTCTTTCCACACTCTTTACATTCATAAGGCTTTTCATTAGTATGAATCCTCTGATGTTGAGTAAGTTGGGAACCACGGATAAAAGCCTTTCCACACTCATCACACTTATAGGGTTTTTCACCAGTATGGATTCTTTGATGTTGCATAAGTAGTGAGCCGCGAATAAAAGCCTTTCCACATTCCTTACATTCATATGGCTTTTCTCCATTGTGAGTTTTCCGGTGCTGTGAAAGCTGGGAACCACAAATAAAAGCCTTCCCGCATTCTATACATTCATAGGGCTTTTCGCCAGTGTGGATTCTCCTGTGGAGAATGAGCTGGGAGAGCTGAGTAAAGACCTTCCTGCATTCTGTACAGTCATAAAGCTTCTCTCCAGTATGCAGCCTCTGGTGCAGAGTAAGCTGCGAATTCTGAGGGAAGGCCTTTCCACATTCTTTACATTCAAAAGGTTTCTCACCAGTATGGACTTTTTGATGTCGGCTGAGTTGTGAGCTTCGAATAAAGGCTTTCCCACATTCTTCACACTTATATGGTTTTTCACCAGTATGAATCCTATGGTGTAAAATAAGTTGTGAGCTTTGAGTAAAAGCCTTCCCACATTCCTTGCATGCATAGGGTTTCTCGCCAGTATGAAGTCTTTGGTGAAGACTTAGCTGAGAATCACGACTGAAGGCTTTCCCACACTGCTTACATTCATAGGGTTTCTCACCAGTGTGGATGCTCTGATGCTGAGATAGGTGTGAGGCTCGTCTGAAGGCCTTCCCACATTCCTCACATTTATAGGGTTTCTCCATAGAATAAGCTCTTGGGTGCTGAGATAAATAAGTATGTGGGCTGAAAATGGACATTTTGTCATATGTTATCATCTCTCGCCTGTAATATTACTTCTGATTTTCTTCTTCCTTCTCTAGCCTGTCTTTGACAGCTTCCAGAATTAGTATCAGTCTTAGGCGCAGCTTTTAAACCTGCCACTCACTTCCCACTGAGATCATGCTGATTCCTTAATGTGCTATTTTGAAGATAAGTCCTTATTCAAACATCTAAAAGTCAAGTCAGAGAAATAGAAATAATATACCAGAAAAAACAACAGGAAAATAACATCTGTAAGTAACAAGTATATATTAGTATTTTCCAAATACTGAATACTACATCCCACCCATATCATTATCTACCTTTCAAAGCAAAATTAACTACAAAATTATAGTTTCCTTGAAGTAATACGGTTTTCCATTCTGTATTATTCTATACATGCCTCCATAGTCAAAAACCAACTTAAGTGATTTTGATGGTGCTATCCAGAATAAAAAAAATAACTTTAATGGACAGTAGTGGTACATGTCTTTAATCCCCTCACTTGGGAAGCAGAGGAAGGAAGGTCTCTGTGAGTTAGAGACCAGCCTGGTCTACAGAGTGAGTTACAGGACAGCCAGGACCATATAGAGAAACCCTGTCTCAAGAAACCAAAAAGAAAAGTTTAGTCACGAGGCATGGTGACACTTGATGGATGATTGATGATGATGATGATGATAATGTGTATGTATATATACACACACATTAGCTTAGAATGACTCCTCATATTAAAAATATATAATGGCTACCTGAGATGAGAGAATAATGAAAACTCACCTGGGAGTGAAAAAGGATGAGATTAAGAAAGTTTTCAAGTCAGGAAGTGGTGGTGCCTTTAATTCCAGCACTCGGGAAGCAGAGGCAGGTAGAGCTCTGTGAGTTCGAGGCCAGCCTGGTCTACAGAGTGAATTAAAGGACAGCCAGGTCTACACAGGCAAACTGTACCTCAAAAAAAAAACAAACAAAAAGTTTTTAAAATTAATGATACTTGATGATGTTCTCCTGAGAAATGCACACCAATTCTTGAATATAAATAATCCACTCACTGAGCATTTCTCTATTAATTCCCATCTTAAAATGACATGTTACAAATCTCTTCCTAATAAATTCTGATATGTTTTAAATCAATGGTTGTCAAACTTTGGTGGGGATAAAAATCATGTTCAATAGTTGGTAAAATTAAAGATGTTCAAATATACAGTAGATTAGCTGAATCTGAATCCAGTAAATCAGAAAAAGAACATGATGGAGATCACAGTTCCAAGAGTTCCCACTAAGTGATTCAGACTTAGATTATGAATTGCTATCCCTGCTTAACTTTTTGGTGCTTTTTAAATTAGAATAAAATCCAAACTCATAGATCTATAATATTGACAAAGTTCTCCATGCTCTGGCTGAAACTTCTTAGCTTTGATCACTATATGTCAAACTTGCTAGCATTCCTTCTACTTAGAAAATGTCCCAAGGCCTTTCCCAATTTACAGCTAACTATGTAGCCTATTCCATCTCATTAGACCTCTCTGTAGGAAATTCTATGGAAACTAGCTCTCATCTTCTGAAATCAACTTGATTATTGTTCCTAAACAGTAAGAATCCTGCCTTGGGTAGAGGGGTAGATATAACTCAATACTGCTCTTCTATAAGGCCTACGTTAAATTTTCAGCACCTACATAGCAGCCAACAATTGTATGTGATTACAGCTCCAAGGGATCTGATGCCCTCTGCTAGGCTCTGTAGACACTGAATGTATTTGCTACAAAGACATACATGTAGACAAAACACTTACACATAAAACTATAATTTATTTTTTTAATTATTTGGTTTTTTAGACCGGGTTTTTCCAGGCTATCCTGGAACTTGCTTTGTAGAACAAGCTAGACTTGAACTCACAGAGATCTGCCTGCCTCTGCCTTTGGAGTCCTGGGATTAAAGGCATGTGCCACCACACCCAGCAAGAGCAAAATTTTAAAAAATCTTAATTAAAAAAAAAAATCTTGGGCTGGGCGGTGGTGGCGCATGGCTTTAATCCCAGCACTCGGGAGGCAGAGACAGGTGGATCTCTGTGAGTTCGAGACCAGCCTGGTCTACAAGAGCTAGTTCCAGGAATAGCTCCAAAGCTGCAGAGAAACTCTGTCTTGAAAAACAAAAAAACAAACAAACAAAAAAGAATCTTGGTCAGATGGTCAGACATCATGGTGTACAGTCACACATCCATTTGATCCCAGCACTCAGAAGGCAGAGGAAGGTGGATCCCTGTGAGTCTGAGGCCAGCCTGGTCAACCTTGCAAGTTCCAGGCCAGTCAGAGCTATATAGTGAGAGCCTATCTCAAAAAAATTTAAAAATATTATTTCTATTAATTTAGCAAAAGTTGTGAAAAATATAAAAAGCTTATAAATGAGGGTGAGAATGCTTAAAGAATTGGTAGGCTAAAAGCTAAAAACAAAGAAACAAACACCCACAACTGACAACTCAGAGACAGAGCAAACACACAGTCTTTTGTTCTGCTCAAGTAAGTCTGAACATTCTGAAAAAGCCACATGAAAAGTGAAAAACTAAAGCAGTGCTCTGGCCTCTCTCATGTTGCTTGGTGTTTGGGTTGGGATTCTGAGTGCTATGATGTAGGAACAAGACATAGGTCAGTGCCAGGTCTAACACCTGAGCCACGCTGTCCCTCTCTATTCTTTTTCTCATCTTATGTAGTCCAGGCTGGCCTGAAGCTTACGATCTTCCTGTCTCAACTTCTGGAGTGCTGAAATTATGCTGAGGCATAGGACAGACACTAAGCCCACATAACACCGTTAAATAACTTAAAATTCAGAAATTGAAAAGGGTTGGCTCAGAGGTTAACAGCACTGGCTGCTCTTCCAGAGGACCTAGGTTCAATTCTTAATATCTACCTGGTGACTCACAACCATCTGTTCCAGAGGACCTGACATCCTCTTCTGGCCTCCAGAAGCACTACATGCATGTACACATGTACATGTATAGGCAAAACACTCATACACATAAAGTAAATAAATATGGTGTTTTAAAAACTTAGGTCATAAGATACAAGGGACAGAAATTCTTACCAACTGTCCCCAAGTCAGCTTTCCTGACATCACTTCTCTGTAGTATTCTTCCTCTGAGTAGAGTCCAGGCATTTCCACTCTTCCCATTCACTGCACATCACTGACTTCTGAAACAAACAGCTGCCAGCTGTAGAAATGAACAGCACAGCTCCTCAAGGGAGGACCGGCGAGAAAGGAGGGCGCCATAGCGGGCACTGCCTAGTCAGAGGCCGCGGCTTCTGACGTAGACAGACAGCAAAGAATGAAGTGAGGAGGTGTAAGCGGGTTCCAGTTTTCTCCTGTAGGTGTCTTCTGCATATAAAACATCTCATTATACTGTTAAGTCTGGAGTGAATACAGTCCATACAATGTCCCAGTTTCTTTTATGAAACAGCATATACAAATACCCTGGAAAAATACTTAAGTTGGATATCACACATTCAACAAATGTTGTTTCTCTGTGTTGTTTAGGAATAAGAAAAATGATTGAAGTTTTTCCCCTGTAAATTCTTTTTGATGTTATTTCTTGGTTTTGACAATATCTCATAGATAGCAGGTTGGCCTTGACCTTACTATATCACCAAGGATAATCTTGGCTTGAACTCAGCCTTCAGCCTCCCTCTGTTGGTGTTGGGACACAGGCATGTGCTCTCATACCCAATTGCCAACAGCCTTAACTGAGAAAGAAACACATTCTACATCTGGAGCATTCTGACGCACGGCACACTGAGGACAACAGACACTTCCTTCAAGGAAGCTGGAATGTGCTATTTCTTTTTTTTCTTTTTTTCTTTTTTTTGTTTTTTCGAGACAGGGTCTCTCTGTACCTTTTGGAGCCTGTCCTGGAACTAGCTCTTGTAGCCAGGCTGGCCTCGAACTCACAGAGACCCACCTGCCTTTGCCTCCCGAGTGCTGGGATTAAAGGCTTGAGCCACCACCGCCTGGTGAATGTGCTATTTCTTAAGACACATGAAAAAAAAGGCTGGGTGGTGGTGGCACACACCTTTAATCTCTGCACTCGGGAGGCAAAGGCAGGTAGATCTCTGTGAGCTCAAGGCCAGCCTAGTCTACAAGAGCTAGTTCCAGAACAGGTTCCAAAGCAACACAGAGAAACCCTGTCTCGAAAAACAAACAAACAAAAAGACACATGGGCTTGTTATGTTCACATATGTTTCTTTCCATACTTCACAGTCTTTGTTATCCCTGGTAACCTAATAAGCAAAACACTCTATTTCTTATAAACATAGTTTAATGATTATATTGTATCTTTGCAAGTAGATGTTTCTAAAGAACCTCAGGGCAAGAAATACTCTGGGTTCTCAGAACATCTTGCATGCTCTTTCAGTTCCTAGCCTCCCCTGCTGGAAATTCACATTCCAGATTCCGAGTCTTGTTTCATGAACTGTGACTTTCAAGCTGTGGAAAGACATAGCTGGTACAACCTTACAAGATTGTACAATACTAAAGAATCTTGAGTCCTCATAGTTGCCATTATATCAGATTACCTTAGTCAGTGTTCTTTAGAGTGGCAGAACTTATAGATTGAATATATCTCTCATATACATATATATGTACACACACACGGGATTTATTAGAAGGACTTCCAGGCTGTGGTCCAGCTAATCCAACAATGGCTGGTTATGAACAGAAAGTTCAAGAATCCAGTTGTTGCTCAGTCTGAGGCTGGATGTCTCAGCTGTCTTCAGTAAGTGCTGGAATACCAAAGCCGTAGGCTCTAATGCAAGTGAAAGAGTGGACCTCCTAGCGAGGTGAGAACAAGCAGGCAAAGAGCAAAACCTTCCTTTTCCTATCTCCTTATATAAGCTCCCAGCAGAAGGTGTACCCCAGATAAGATCTAGATTAAAGATCTGGATTAAGTGTGTCTTCCTGCCTCAAGATCTGGATTAGAAGTAGATCTTACCACTTCAAATTAAGCAGAAATCCCTCATAGGTGTGCCTTCTATTTTTGATTTTCAGTTAATTCCAGGATGTAGTCATGTTGCCAACCAAGAATAGCTATCACACAGAGGATTACATCATAAGCACTTTTTATGTCACCAGTAATTTAATCTTTTTATAGACTTCAGAATAGCATTGTATAAGAAGTAGATCTGATTTTCATTTTTGAAAATTCAGGTTATTTATGTTTCTTTTGAATATTACTTATTACTATTTATCACTCTTAAAATCTCCTTTTCCCATCCAAACAACAGAAAAATAGAAATATATCCATCCCAAGTATACACATTCAGCCTCACAACTGAATATTGAGTTTCAAAATGATCCAATTACCAGTATTGGTCAGTTCCACATTCCTGATCTCTCTGCATCTAGTCCCTAGCCATTTTCTAACCCTGAGGTTTATAAAGCTTTTTCTGCAATCCCAGGATGAAAGGCTGATGAAGACATGATAAATTTGAGGTCAGCTTGGAATTCAGAGTGAGCCTGGGAGCCAATGTAGGCTAAATAAGCAAGTTCAAGACCAGCATGGGCTCCCCAGAAAGGCCCTGACTCAAACAAAGAAAGCCATATACTGAGAAATTCAAAGATTTCTCTTTGTCATGTACCAACTTGCTTATCTTATAAAATCAGAGGACTCTCTATCTTATAAAAATCTTCTGTTAGATCAGTGTTCCTAGTCAAAGATGCTGTATGTAGAGCTGTATGTAGATATATGGCTCAGTAGTTAAGAGCACTTGCTCTTCTTGAAGAGGATCAGAGTTCCTAGCACCTACACGGTGGCTCACAACCACCCAACTTCACTTCTAGATTTCCAGTGTTTCCTAACTTCTGAGGGTACCAGGCATGCATACATACATGCAGGCAAAATACTCATATATATAAAACAAACAAGTCGTAAGAAATTTAAGAGCACTTGCTCTTTTTGAGGACCTGGGTTTGGATCCCAGCACCCACATCTCATCAACCATCTGTAATTCCAGTTCCAGAGTATCTGATGCCCTCTTCTAGCCTCTGTGAGTATCTGCACTCATATAGGCCATGTACACGCAGGCAAAACATTCATACACCTAAAATAAAAATTCTTCATTTGTTAAGTTGCCAGATGTACTGTTGAATAGGCACAAAAATATAGGTTAGACTAGAAAGACATCAGTGCCATTGTAAGAATGAGACAGAATGGGGACCTCATTCTTAAGAGGGCTCAGTTGGGAAGGAGGCTCCAGGAATAAGCACTGTTAACAAACCTGTCTAGTAAACGAACTAAAAGTGCATAATAAACCTTACAAACTAACTGACAGACCCCAACAAAGCTCACTGCTTTCCCCTCAGATGGGAGGAAGCTACAAAGAAGATTCTCAGACAAGCCAACCTACAAAGACCCTGAGGTCAGACCAGCTGCCTGGAAGAAGCAGAAAGCAGTCAAGCTGCCTGGAGGAGGCTGGGGGGGGGTGGCAAAAGGAACACTTTCCACCTTGTTCAGCTGATTACAGGCTGTGCCGTGTGCTTCAGGTTCCCAGCTTTTGAGAGGTGTCGCTTGTGCTGGGGTAGGCTTTAAGTCATTTCTGCTCCTGTAAGTAACCCTGACCCATATTCCTGGAATAAACCAATAAATTCATTGGTTCACAAAACTGAACTTTGTTGGTATGCAACCTTTGGTTCATCATGGGCTCCACATCAAGGGAAAGTAGATATAAGCGTGTGTGTGTGTGTGTGTGTGTGTCTTTCTGGGAGAAGTTCTGTCACACAACCTAACTGGCACACAAACAGTGACACAGCAGAAACAAATGAGCTGAGGAGGAGTGACGGCACGGCCCTGTCTCTGGGCCATGACTCAGAATATAACTGAGGCTGAGCAGCTTGAGTGGGGAGCATGCGCAGAGGAAATTCAGGGACAGCTGACCTTTCCTGTATGCTGGGTATTGATGGACCTTTGTGTTATGAAGCTGAAGGAAGGGCTCTAGGAGGCTCAAGCATGTCAAACTTGGCAGGGCAGGCCTTGCCCTCCCCACTTCCCTCTCTCTTGTAAACTGATAGAGTACATCCCTAAAGCTAGCCACAGAGTTCTATTCCCTTATTTGGACACATTCTTATGCCAGATTCATTCCTATGGCTGATCACCAAGGTTCATCTATCAAAGTGTCAAACTGCAGCAATCAAAAGCCCACTTTTGGCTACCCCAATTAGCATGCCCAACCAAAACATATCACAGCACCCTAGCCCAGGCTAACACAGACCTCTCCCATTTTCCTCTTTTAAAAAAATCATACCTACAAATAATTTGCTGTTGTTTTCTGTCTGAATCAGAAATCAGTCACATTTCTACCTAATAAAGGATGTGGTCTGTGCCTAGCCCAGGGGTGGAAGGGAGCACCCCCCCACACACTGTGTGTGGGTGCTTTAGGCTTAGCAGTGTCTACGGGAGGAGTCTCAGCATGGCAGTATTCAAACAGGTGGTGCAGGATGGCATGCCTGCTCCATGAGTGGGCTCACCGCATGGATACGAAGATGACTTGGAAATCGTTAAAGGTTTACAGGGAACTTTGCAGCCTTTGAAATTAGCACACAAGGGTCAAGATTGCCGGCAAACAGCAGCAGAGGCTTCCTGGCCACTGTTGTGTGTAGTTAGAAATGCATCCCAGGCCGAGATGGCAGCAAATGCAACAAGAGAGATGCAGCCACGTTAGCCTCATTTGGCAAGTAAATGAGGATGAGAGAGACTGGTGGTAAAAGCAGTTAAAGATACTACTCAGGTCCAACCCTTAATACAGAAAGAGGGACAATCTACAATCCAGCCTGCAGCTGGGGCCTTAGCAATGGTCCCGTATGAGAAACTAGGACCATCAGGAGATAGGCACCACTTGGACTGCTGGAACTGGGGAAGACTTAAACAAGCAATCAAAGAGTCGGTCCCAGCCTGGCTTGTGGGACACAGGGGCAGATGGCATCAGTCATGCTGCTGTGAAGGCACGAAAACTGAGTAATGTAGCACCCATCCCTCAGACAGAAGGCAAAGGCCGCAGAGGCCGCGACAGCATGAGGGCAGTCAGAGCCATTAGGAACACCTGCTTGTCTCCGGCTGCGGTCCTCACAAACAGCAGGACGTAGAGGATCCGCGGCTATTGAAGGAAGTAGGAGTAAGAGAACCTGTGTTTGAACCCCGTTCACTGGGCCAGAAAGAAGAGTTAAACAAAAGGTCGATCCACACACAAGGCTGGGGTGGAGCTTTAGCGGTGTTGCTGGGCCAGGGTGCAGGTCACGGAGCTTCTGAGAGGCTCTGACCCGGGGTGCAGGTCACAGAGCTTCTGAGAGGCTCTGACCCGGGGTGCAGGTCACAGAGCTTCTGAGAGGCTCTGACCCTGGGAGCAGATCATAAAAGATGTCGGTGATGGAAGTGCGCAGGTGAAGCCGATCAAGGCTGTTCCATGATAGGTAATTATCCTCCAAGGCTAAGGAGGGCTCATTTCTCTCCAGCAAGAAGTTATGCTAGGTGTGGAGACGGTTTGCCCATCCCAGAACTCCCCTAATATCCAGGTATGGTGATTGAGGCGGCAATAGCCACCATGCCAACCCACAGTCACTCTGACCCAGGGAGCCAGCAGCTGCAGCAGGCAGAGCAGGGCGGTGTTCACCTTTGGCCATGAGTAGCAATGAGCAGCTTAAGTCAGGTTCACTGAGTTTAGCAGGTGTGGAGAAATATAGGCAGGCTCCCGGACATGGAAACACAGTGGCTCAGAGAGAACGGCTGAGGATTGATTACAGAGAGCTAATTAAGTTAGCATCTCCTGTCCATGCTTTGGATCCCACCTTGATCTGTGGAGGAAGCAACTGAAATAAAAGGATGGAGCCATTTCATGCTGTACTAGACCTTGCTTATGTTTGACCTTAGAATCTTCTTAGTTGTGACCTTCTGGGACAGATGTTCAGCATGCTTCACCAAGGTTATCTTTGCCATAGGATGGTAGCTCGGGGTGCTGCCTTGCCATGCCTATCCTCTGGAGAAGGTTTTGTTTTACAGATGATGTCATGCTAGCCTCTAAGTATTTTGCAGATTTAGAAAGCCACTGAAGAGACAAGCCAAGAAGCAAAAAAGACTCTCGGACAAACTGAGCTGAGAAGACGACTCTGAGCCAGGCCTTGAAGCAGAAGCCAGCCAAGCTACCTGCAAGAGGTCTAAGAACAGAGGCACTCGGAAAGGCCATTCTCCAGCTTGTTGAGCTGCCTGCAGGCTATGTGAATGCTCCCGGTCCCCAGCTTCTGTGAGCTGTCACCCAGGCTGGGTGGGCTGTGATGATGCAGCTGTCTTTAAGTCATTCCTGCTCTTTTAGGTGACCCCAATAAAACTCACTGATTCACCAAGTTGGACTTGGTGGTATCCATAGTTTTGTCGTGGCCTCTCTGCCTGAGGTGAGTAGACATGTGTGTGTTGCATCTCCCCAGGAAAGGTTTTCACACACACACCAATGCATGCTTAAAATAAATTATACAAGCAAGAGTCTAAACATTCCAATAAAAGGGGAATGATAATTTAAAAAGCAAGTTCCAACTATGTGTTCTTTAGAGGAAATATACTTTAATTATTAAAAATAAGATTAATGCTAGAAATGAAGAAGAGTAATTGCCCAACCTTCCCTGAGAATCTATAAGAGTTAATGGTTGCTTCTGCACATGCCGTTGTTAGCCGGGGGAAGTGGGGCCTTGACCCAGAGCCCTGAACTGCTGCCAGCCCCCGAGACCAAGAAGCCGAGCCTGGACAACTTCTTCACCAAGAGGGACAAGAAGAAGAAGCGGAGCAATTGTGTGGCCAGCGCGGCGGGTGCTAGGCCAGGTGAGGGCGGGAGCTCAGGCTCCTGTGCCAGATTGGGCGACAGCACCCGCAAGGCTATAACGAAGGATGAAGATGAGTGGAAATAATTTGAGCAAAAAGAGGTTGATTACAGAGGACTAGGAGTTCAGGCAATGCAAATAAGTGAAAAGGAAGATGATGATAATGAAAAGAAAAGATCCAGGAGATAACTGGGAAGAAGGTGGAGGTGGTAGTGGAGTAGAAAAATCTTCAGGTCCCTGGAATAAAACAGCTCCGGTACAAGCGCCTCCTGCTCCAGTAATAGTTACAGAAACCTCAGAGCCGGCAATGCCTAGTGGTGTATATAAGCCTCCTGGGGCCAGGCTAACCACAGCAAGGAAAACGCCTCAAGGACCACCAGAAACACAGTGACACACAGTTCCCATCCCTTCAGTCCACTGCCAAGCACATAGAGAGCAGGAGCAGGTACTTAAAATGAATGCTACCTGAAGTTAAATGACCACATGTGGCACATCTACATCTTATTTAGGGACATGAATTTTCAAAAGTAAATAAAATGGGAAGAAATGTTAAAAAAAAAGTTAAAAAGAGTTAATGGTTGCCGTAGGAAGGAAGGAGAGACATTTTCTTCAGTGACACAGCCACTGCTAAGGTCCTGTTCCTTTAAGGAACCCCAGTGAAACTCATAACCCACCAACAAATAAATAACAACACTAGGGTCAACTTATTACACAGCAACCCTAAATGTGTTATATGAAGCAAAAATCAAAACTAAAGGAGACAAATCGCTGGGCAGCCACCACACACACCTTTAATCCCAGCACTTGGGAGGCAGAAGCAGATCTCTGTGAGCTCAAGGCCAGCCTGGTCTACAGATCAAGTTCTAGGACTGGCTCCATAGCTACTGAGAAACCCTGTCTTGAAAAACCAAAAAAGCAAAGCAAAACAAAACAAAATGTACAGTTAGAAATTGTGGGTCAGCAAGATGGTTCATCAACTAAAGGTATTTCCAAGGCCAGCAGCTTGATTTGGGTTCTCAGGAACCCACACAGAGGAAGCAAGAATGAATTCCTGTGCACTCCACAGCACACACGCACACCTGCATCCATCCCACCCATCCCACCCACACACATACGTTCTAAAAGGAAATTGTAACATCCTGCATTCAGCATCAGTTGGCAAAACAAGTTTCAGTAGCAATATAGCAGATTTATATAAAAACGAGATCGTGTTGATAAAAACATAAATTTAAAAAGCTAAAACCCCTCAAACGTTAAAGAAAGATAAACAATACAAGAATGCTCTTACATTCCATGAGTATCAAATCCATTCTTTATAAATTTAACCACTACTGGAAAACATCTATCACAACTATACATTTTTATTACTCTCAAACTATAAAAATCAATAGCCATTGGCTTAGCGCATGTCTTTAAACCCAGAACTTGGGAGGAAGAGAAAGCTGGGGCTGGGGAGATAGCTCAGTAGTTAAGAGCACTGACTGCCCTTCCAGAGGTTCTGAGTTTAATTCTCAGCACCCACATGGCAGCTTACAACTGTCTGTAATTCCAGTTCCAGGGGACACCATACCCATGACAAAACACCAATGCCCATAAAATAAAAATACATAAAATTTTAAAAAGCAGTACTACAATTTCTCTCTCCCTCTCTCTCTTTTTTAAGTCGAGTCTCTATGATTTCAGGGCCAGTCTGGTCTATATAAAGAAGTTCAAACCAGAAAGTGAGGCCCTGCCTCAAAAATTAAATAAATAAGTAAATAAATTGCCTTGTTCCTCATTATAAGAGAAGACATAGGTTGGAGAAGACATAGGTTTTTATATATTTATAAAAACAACAATAAAGCGAAGATTATGTCATGACACAATAAGGGCAGCTGAAGAAACAAGTATCTCCTTACCTCAAACTTCTCTTCTAAACATACAGTGGCCATTTTTTTTCTTCTGTGTTGTACCCTAAGAAAAAGAGTGAACCGAGATGCCATGCCATTCTTGTCATATAGTCTAAATTACTCCCTCTTCCTCCAACCCCACAATCCATCCCTCATCTAATATAAAGTCCGGAGACTAGTATTGGAAACGGACAAGGTCAAGTTGTCTTAGGCTTGGATTTATTTCTAGACTTAAAGCTGCCCACCATAGGGCAGTGTCATGGGCTCTAGCCTCCACAGCAATTATTTCCCACTCCTGAAACCCATTTCCTAGCATCCTGTCTTAGAGATGCTATCAAATCTCGAAGTATCATCTAAATACTAGGCTTATAGCTTCACTCGGAGTCTTAATTCTCTCTCTGGTTTTCTGTCTGCCAATTTCCTTGGCTATAAGATCAAGGAGCTCTGGGAACCAGCAACAAAACTCTATTTCCCAGGTGGAATGAGGAGGGATGGCAGAGCTGAATCGATCCTGGCCATGTCTGAATGGATGAGTAACCACTGTGGCCAAACAGAGGCTACATCATTAAATTCTGGGAGGGATTTGGGGAGAGACACAAAGTCACGAGAAATTCAGGATCCTTCGAAAGATTAAGCCCTGAAATAAATTCCAAACAAAATTTTACCACTGTACCCTACAGAACTAGGGTAAGATCATAGGTACAAAACATACTAATGACCACACGAAGTCACATGGAATAAAATCTCCATAGCCACATAGCTAGAGCCACAATATCATGGTTTAGTGCTACACTGTCTGAGTACTTAAACAGGATCAAAGCATGCACAAGAAACAAACAAACTGTAGGAGATAGCAACACTCTTTTACAAGGGTGTAATTCTACTTTATTGACGTTCTTGAAAACAGCATATACAATCCCTCAGAGTCTCTCTCTCTCTCTCTCTCTCTCTCTCTCACACACACACACACACACACACACACACACACACACACACACACAGAGAGAGAGAGAGAGAGTTAGACAATCACCCAGATGGGAATACCACGAAAGTCACAGGCCACGGAAACCAGCAACTACCATCTCAGTGCCACTGCCATCACACCCGTCTACACAGCCAAACCAATTATGCGCAGGATACCAGGCACGTCTAACAACCTCCAAGAACACACACACATCCAACCACCTGGTTACAACAGCACCCTTCCTCCGCGATACACGTGGTGCCTACACAACCACATCTCCAGTCACATCTCCAGTCAGGCAAGCACACAATCACACACCCTCGGAGTCACACATCACACCAACCACAAACCAGGGTCGCAACAAGCTCCCAAAGCAGGCAGGCAGGCTTGCAGCACGCCCACCTGAGACACGGCCACCTAAGTCACAGACACATCCTTCAGGCGTTCCTGACACTCCCACCTCCACGGGAGTGCATCTCAGGGTTTCAGCCTGCAGCGCCTGACTTCGGTACCACCTGCTCCTCGGGATGCCTAACGAACTCGTCCTCCGACACAGCCCTCCCGCGACCTAAGTACCCCGATCTCTCGCGAGGAAACGAAACCGAAGCGGCGTTCCGTACTCAAGGAGTCTGGGAAATGTAGTCCCACGTCAGAAAGGTAACGGCAAAGTCAGCTATTCTGTACCTCTGTGACATGAATTGTACTGGTGGCAATGCGATTTTATACCTCTGTGGGATTGCTCGATACAGACTTCAACCATAGCGAATTGCTCGTGAAGGGTCACTACGTACTTCTGGTATAATTTACTAGTTGGCCATGATGATTTTATTGTGTAAATATGCTTTTCTTCTGTTAGTATCTCATATTGAGTCCAGGGGTTCCATTAGCATATGACTGATCGTGTTGACTGTGAAAAAATGATGGTCGAGTTATTTCTTCCTTGAATACTTATTGGATGATCAGGAAAATGTAAGCACTTTAGCTGAAAAGTAATTTAGACGTGACATTTTCTATTAGAGTTATAGTATGGGAAAAAATGAAAATTGATAGTCTTTATTTTTCTGAAAAATTATTTTGAACATTTTACATAAATAAAAATGAATTTTGGAAGATAATTTTGATGTCTAATGTTAACCATTTATTTATTTTGTTAGACACAGTTTTAAAATATACATTACAAACATTTTAAGTACTCTAATCATTCCCATATAACCATGTATACATCAGAAATATATACACATATATACATATATTCCTTAAAAATCTGGAAGACTAATATGCTGGTTTGAATGAAAATGGCCTCCACAAGCTCATATATTTGGATGTTGGTTGGTAAGGGGCTGGAGAATGACTCAGGTTAAGAGCACTGCCTGCCCTCCAAAGGCCCTGAGTTCAGTTCCCATCAACCACATGGTGACTCACAACCATCTGTAATGAGATCTGGTGTCGTCCTCATCAACTTAGACCATGAGACCCAATATGGACAAGATCAACAGAACTGCCATATACGGGCTGCCCATGCCTGCTTCAGCATTGCCAGGGCATACATTTAAATCATTCATTCATTTTCATTCATTCATTTCCTAGTTGGTAAGCTGTTTAGGAAAGGTTAGGAGGTGTGGCCTTGTTGGAGGAGGTGTGTCACTGAGGGTGGCCTTGGAGATTTCTTTTTTTTTGTTTGTTTGTTTGTTTTGTTTTTGTTTTTTGAGACAGGGTTTCTCTGTGGTTTTGGAGCCTGTCCTGGAACTAGCTCTTGTAGACCAGGCTGGGCTTGAACTCAGAGATCCGCCTGCCTCTGCCTCCCAAATGCTGGGATTAAAGGAGTGCGCCACCACTGCCCAGCGGCCTTGGAGATTTCTAAAGCCTAAGCCAGGCCTAGTCTCTAACTTTTTGGGTCAGATGTGAGCTCTCAGCGACTGCTCTTGTGACATGCCTGCCTGCCAGATGTCATACTCTCCACCATGAGGACCATGGACTCACCCTCTGAACCTGCAAACAAGCCCTCAATTAAGTGTAGCTTTCTACAGGAGGTAGAGACAGGTGGATCTCCGAGTTTGAGACCAGCCTGTTCTATAGTATGAGTTCTAGACCAGCCAGGGGTGCACGGAAAGACCCTGTCTCAAAAGTAAATCAATAAATAAAGTAATTCCCCCCTACAATTTGCTTTGGTCAAGTCATCTCTCTTCACAGCAATAGGAAAGTAACTAAAACAAATACATTGGCTATACTGGGAAGGAACTGATATCAGGGATGATGGCTAGACAAGCCCAGCTTTATCTGTAACATGTAAACCTTTTACAAGCAGAAGAGATCTATACATTGTCTTGGAAATGAAAAATAAATAATGTGGACACATTCAAGGCCTCATAGAATCTACATCCAGCAACTGATGGAAGCAGATGCAGAGGACCACAGAGGAGCTCTGGGCTGAGCTCCCAAAGTCCAGTCAAAGAGAGAGAGGAGTGAGACTATGAACAAAGAGGTCAAGCCCACGATGGGGACACCCACTGGAACAGCTCACCTGAGCTAGTGGAAGCCTTCCAACTCCAGACTGACAGTGAGGGAACCAGCATCGGACCAAACTAGGCCCTCTGTGTGGGCCGAATTGAGCATATAGGAGGCTGGAGTGGACAAGTTAGTGCCCTAAACAGTGACAGAAAAAAAGTGTGACAGTTACGTCAAGAACTGACAGCTAGAAAAAGGCTCGAAATTCAAATAACAGTGATGTTACAAAGCTGGCAAAAATATTCCCAGCCAAGATGGCACTGAAGGGGAGCAAGGGGGGAGGAGACCAGACTTGTTTACAAAAAAGATGATTGGAGTTAAAGATGGGGTAAGATGACATAAAGTTCCTGATGCCCTCCTGATCTCCATTAGGGGCTATAGGAGCTGGGACTCAGGCGGACGTGACAGCTGATGTGACTGGCTAATTCCCCTTCTGCTTCTTCTGGGATTTGTGGGGTTTTGTTTTAGAAGTTGCTTGCTGTAAGGAAATAAATGAGTTCCTGCTTGACTGGACTCCCCGCTGCATCTGACTGTCTCTGGGCCCTGGGGGGCTGGGTGGTGAGCAGCACGCCAAGGCGACTGGCTCAATTCTTCAGCGGGGGTCTACAGAGGGACCCGCATTCTGAATGTGGGTGACAGTTGTATGGCTGGGGCACACTGTGGGGCCACTGGCAGTGAAACCAGGATTTATCCCTACTGTTTGTTCTGTCTCTTTGGAACCCATTCTCTCTGGACGGATACCTTGCTCAGCCTAGATATACTGGGAAGGGCCTTGGTCCTGCCTCAAAGCAATGTGCTAGACTTTGTTAACTCCCCAAGGGAAGCCTTACCCTCTCTGAGCAGTGGATGGGGACATGGGATGGGGGATAGGATGGGGGAAGTGGAGAGAGCAGGAGGAGGGGAGGGAGTGGGAAATGGATTTGGCATGTAAACTGAGAAAAGATAGGGTTTTTTTTAACTGTTAAATCACTGTTTATTGATTAGCTATGTAATTTGATACATGGTCTCTGTATTCTACTTATGCTGGCCTCAAATTGTTGACTTTTTTTTTTTTATTTAACCTTCCCAATGATTGAAATAAAGGTGTACTACACTACACCTAGCCATAACGGAGTATTAATAGAAGCCTGACAATAACAATTATCAATAATATAAATAAGTAAAATTAAGACAAGTAAGGCAAATGTTCCTAAAGGTGGATAACAACGGGGTTATTATGTGTTAAGACAAAGTTAAGAAATTTTGTCACCAGTATTAGCATGAAAAAACACCATGGTGGCTAGTACAGAGATTTTTGTTTAATGAACCAGACCATTAGCTCTTTTCCAGAGAAGTGTTGAAGGTTCTGTTCGCTTTTTTACACTTTCTGCAATAAACTAAAAAAGAAAAAATCTTCTAAGTTTAAAAATGTTTAGACAGGAAAAAAAGGGGCTAAATTAATTATTTTCCTGAGAAAAAGTAAAATCAAGAATGGTGCACATGGCATGGAAAAACAGAGTAAACAGATATTGACATTTTTCCTTTTTCCTGGGCGAAAAGATAGTTTTTTAAAAAATTAATAAAAATAAAAGCTGGTTAGAAACAACCCAAGTTAAGGCCGTGTGATTTATTTGGGAACTGGGAGTCAGGGCTCCCACTAAAGAGTAAAGAGAAAAAAAAAAAACAGCAGCTATCTTCGAACTTACTATATAGATCATGCTGAGCTCAAACTCACAGAGAACCTTCTACCTCTGCCTCCCAAATGCTGTGATTAAAGGTGTGTGCCACCACTCCTGGCCTTCTTCTTTATATTTTTTTCAAAAAATACATTTTAAAGCTTTATTTATTTATTATGTATACAGTGTTCTGTCTGCATGTATGCCTGCAGGCCAGAAGAGGGCACCAGATCTCACTACAGATGATTGTGAGACACCATGTGGATGCTGGGAATTGAACTCAGGACCTCTGGAAGAATAGCCAGTGCTCTTAACCTCTAAGCCATCTCTCCAGCCCCCCTTATTTATATTTTTAAAGATTTGTTTTTATTTAATGTGTATGCGTGTTTGTCTGACATGTATATGTGTCCTTGTGCCCACATATCTCCAGGGAAACCAGGGATTTTAAGCACCCAGGATTTTCCTTTCAAAGGGAAAGACATATAGCTGTTTTTCCAGAAGGCTGAGAATTGGAGGTGATTACTAGCCTAGCAATCAGCGTCATCTGTTCAGCCAGTGTAATGCTTTTGTTGCGAGTTCCCCAGTAGGGGACAGAGGGTCCCAAAATAGCCAGTCCCTGGCAGGGTGGGCACCCGAGACCAGGCCAGCATGTCTCCATGTGGCTGCAGGTCCCCAGCAGCTTGCTGTGGAGTTGAGACCATGCGGCAGGTCCCCAATGGTTCTAGCCATGTGGCGGTGGCAGGTGGGCGAGAGAGAGAGAGAGAGAGGCAGATACACCATGCAGAGTAAAGTTGAACATTTATTAGGTGGGTTATTGAGGGGAAGGAAAAGGGGGCAGGAGGAGAGAGAGAGTGAGAGAGAGAGAGAAGAGAAAGAGAGAGGGGGACAGAGAGGGGGGAGACTGAGGCTGGAAGCTGGAAGGGAGTGGGTGTGGCTTGTCTCTTAAAGAGACAGGACAGAACATTACAGCCATGCCAGATCAAGCTCCTACAACCAGGATGGGAGGTAGCTAGTAATCTAAATGACCCTCACATCACCTGTACAAACAGGGGCTCCCTTAAGCCCACAACCAGGACCGGAGATACCTAATGGTCTAAATGACCTTTACATTATCTGTATAGTCAGAAGCTCCCTCAACCTCCGACACTCAAAACCAGAGGTGGCTAATAGCCCAAATGACCTCTGTACTATCTGTATGACCAAGACCAAGCCAGATCCTTCCCTAGGCCCTTAAGTTAGCTCAGGTAGCCTATCTATAGAACCCATTTTATTGGAAGAAATGATGTAATTATTTTCTCCTTATGCACCAGGGAGTGTGTTACACCAGTAAATTTTTTTTTCCAAATTATATTGTGTTTAAATATGAGAATGAAGTGCTTGGCATCAGACACTCTGAAGTTTGAACCTGGTGTATGAAGTCAATCTGAACTGAGTTTTCCTTCTCACCCCTTTGAGGATCACTGCCTGCCTTGACATGTGTGAAGATCACACACACATATGTGCAACTGGTGTGTGATGCCCACTGAGGCTGGAACAGGGCATCAGATCCTCCAGAACTGGAGTTGCAGGCGGTTGTGAGCTTCCATGAAGGTGCTTGAAAATGAACCCAGGTCCTCTGCAAGAGCAACAGAAGCTCTTAGCCATGGAGCCGTCTTTCCTCCCCTCTCTATTAGTCAGGTATCTTAGAGTAATAGAACTTATAGAATGAATCTCTATATATGTATAGAAATGGGATTTATTAAAGCGGCTTACATGCTGTGGTTCAACTATTCCAACAATGACAGTCTATCAATGAAAACTCTGAGAATCAAGTAGTCATTCAGCCCACAAGGCTGGATATCTCAGGGGTCTTCATTATGGCAGAATCCAGAAGAAGTAGGTTCTAATGCCATTGAAGGAATGGACTTGATAGCAAGGGCAACAGCAAGCGGGCAAAGAGAGAGCCCTCTGTCTTCCATGTCCTTATATAGGCTGCCAGCAGAAAGTGTGGTACAGATAAAACGTGGATCTTCCACCTCAAAAGATTTGGATTAAAAGTGAGTCTTCCCACTTCAAATGATCCAATTAAGAAAAAAGTCCTATACAGGTGCATCCAGCTGCTTGGGCATAGATAATTACAGATATAGTCAACTTGACAGCCAAGGAGACCCATCACAAGTCCTCATCTTGCCATCCTGATACATGATCATATTGCCTTATACCATGCTTAATTTCTGAGTGAAAATGATAACCAGTTCATAATTATTGCTAACATGACATAACCATCCCACACACAAATAGCAAATGTATTATATATTTGACCAGACCACAATTACGCCTAATGTGCTATAACTATCCCTCATACAGCTGCAAATGCATTATAGATTTAAAATAGGTGGCAATGTCCCTTGAGGAACACTTGTTCAGGCTATTTTCAGTACTGTAGCTCTGTAATATAGTTTCAAGTCAGGGATTTTGATGCCTCCAGAAGTTCTTTTATTGTACAGGATTGTTTTGGTTATCCTGGATATTTTGCTTTTCCAAATGAAGTTGAGTACCATTCTTTCAAGGTCTTTGAAGAATTTTGTTGGGATTTTGATGGGCATTGAGTTGAATCTGTGATTTAAGCTTTTGAAGTGTTTCTTTGACATATTGAAGGTACCCTTGTATTTGGAGCATAGATGTTCAGTGTTGAAATTTCCTCTTGATGGATTTTCCCTGTGACTAATATGAAATGTTCTTCTTTGTCTCTTTTGACTGATTTTAGCTTGAAGTCTATTTCATTAGATATTAGGATAGCTATACCTGCTTGTTTCTTAGGTCCATTTGATTGGTATATTTTTTCCCAACCTTTTACTTTGAGATGATGTCTGTCTTTGAGGTTGAGGTGTGTTTCATGTATGCAGAAGAGGGATGGATTCTGTTTTTGTATCCAATCTGTTAGCCTGTGCCTTTTTATGGGTGAGTTGAGTCCATTTACATTAAGGGATATTAATGACCAGTGGTTGCTATCTCCTGTTAATTTGGTTTTCATCATTGGTTATGTTATTTTATGCATTTTTTCTTCTTCGGGATTTGCTGTAATGAGGTCATCAATTGTCTGTGTTTTTGTTGGTGTAGCCATCTTCCTTAGGTTGGAGTTTTCCTTCTAGTATTTTGTGTAGGGCTGGGTTTGTGGCTAGGTATTGGTGAAATCTAGATTTGTCATGGAATGTAGCATGAGGGCTGGCTTGTTGGGGTTTCTGTCCTGCCCAGGTCACCCCAGCCATTTATTCCCAGAGAAAATCACACAGAGGTCTCCAGAAGATTGTAAACTGATTGGCCAATTAGCTCAGGCTTCTTATTAGCTCTTGTAGCTTATATTAACCCATTATCCTTATCTATGTTAGCCACATGGCTCAGTACCTTTCTCAGCGGGGCAAGTCACATCCTGCTTCTTCTGTGGTCCAGGCAGTAGTGCCAAGAAAGCTTCTTGCTTCCCAGAATTCTATTCTCCTTGCTCTGCCTCTACTTTCTGTCTGGTTGTCCCACCTATACATCCTGGCTAATGGCCAATCAGCATTTATTTAAATCATGATTGACAGAATACAGACAATTCTCCCACACCAATGGAATATCTTGTTTTGTCCTTCTGTGGTGATAGACAGTTTTGCTTGGTATAGTCACCTGGGCTGGCATCCATGGTCTCTTAATGTTTGCATAATGGTTGACCATAACCTTCTGGCTTTCATTGTCTCCACTGAGAAGTCATGTGCAATTCTGATAGGTCTACCTTTATATGTTACTTGGCCTTTTTCCTTTGCAACTCTTAATATTCTTTCTTTACTCTGTATGTTTAGTGTTTTGATTATTATGTGGCGAGAGGACTTTTCTTTTGATCCAGTCTATTTGGTGTTCTCTAAGCTTCTTGTATCTTCATAGGCATATCTTTCTTTAGGTAGGGAAAGTTTTCTTCTATGATTTTGTTAAATAAATTTTCCGTACCTTTGAGTTGATTTTCTTCTCCTTTTCTATACCTATTATTCTAAGATTTGGCCTTTTTATGTTGTCCCATATTTCATGGATATTTTGGGTTAAGCTTTTGTTAGATTTAATATTTTCTTTAACTGATGAGTCTATTTCCTCTATTTTATCTTCCTCACTTGAGATTCTCTCTTCCATTTCTTGTATTCTGCTGTTCGTACTTGCATTTGTGGTTTTTGCTCTTTTCCTTATGATTTCTGTTTCTATAATTCCTTCAGCTTGTGTTTTCTTTATTTTTTCCTATCTCAGTTTTCAAGTCCTGAATAGTTTCTGTTACATGTTTGAGTTCTTTTTCTTGGTTTTCTTTAAGTGATTTGCTAATATCTTCCAATTTTTTTGTTTGTTTTTTCTTTCATTTCTTTAAGGGAATTTCTTATTTCATCTTTAAGAATTTCAGATATTCTCTTGTGGTTATTTTTTAGATCATTTTCTTCTGGGTCATCCATATTTAGTTGTTCAGGTTTTACTTTTGTAGGGTCTTTGGATTTCACTGGTATGGTGTTGCTTTTTGTGGTATAGTTTGTGATCTTACCTTTTCTACTCATCTTTTCCTCTAATAGGTGTGTTTGGTGCTGTCTGAGATTCTGTTGAATAATCCTCTAGGTGCCAGTAGATTGAAAGCTAAGATGGTTTTCTTAGTGGTACAGTCAGTGTTACAGTTCTAGTTACCCTGTTGGTTATTCCTGTTCCTAGAGGTAGCTCAGTGCTCCTGTGTTTTGGTCTGCTCCCTTGAAGTTTGCTGTCTCAGGCCTACTTTGGCCTAGGCTGCTGGCTTTGATCTGTTTCTGTAAATCTTGGCCTGGATCTCCTCTTGCAGAAGTCCCTGGCTTGGAGTTAGACCTGTTCTGGCGATTGCTGACTCTGGATCTGGTCACTGATTCAATCTTGATCCATTTGTGTCCCAGGACTGTATTTTCTCCTGGCTTCTGCTCCTGGGATCTTGTTCTCTCTTTGTCTTAGGTAACTAGTTCAGTCCCACTCCGGTTCCGGTGGAGGTCCTGGACTCAGAATCAAGTCATTGGCTCAATCCTGGTCTGCCAGTGTCCCAGGACTGGGTTGGCGACCAGGGCTGGATTTGCTCCTGGCTTCTGCTCCCTGGTGGAGCTTGTTTCCTCAGGCTCTCTCTATCCTAGGAGTCTCATTCAATTCCACTCCTGTGGAATTTGTTGCCCAAGGTGGAGTTCCTTGCCTCCGGGCAACTTTGGCTTAGGTTACTAGCTTTGACCTGTATCTGTAAGTCCTAGGCTGGGTTCCCTCCTGCAGAAGCCCCTGGGTTGGAGTTGGGCCTGGAAAGGTTTCTGGTTCCGGTCTACTGCCTGGGAGGTTCTAGGCTTGGGTGTGCCTGAACCCGCAGGGGACCTGCTTACTTCCTCAGAGGTCTCAGACTCGCACTGGGACCCACAGGGGTTCCAGGTTCCTGCCTATTCCCTTTGATATCCTAAACCAATGCCTGAACCCACAGGGGACCTGGCTCAGGCCTACTCTCTCTGAGGCCCCAGATTCGCACCTGGCCCCGTCGAGATCTCTGATTCCTGCCTATTCCCTCGGAGGACCCAGCCTCACTCACGCCCAGGCTGATGGAGGTCCTGGCTCCAGCCTAGTTCTTGGGAGGTCCTAGAGTCTCCCCCAGACCCACGGGTGTGTTGGCCTATGTCCACTCCCTTGAAGGTCCCAGATTCACGTCCAGACCCTCAGCCGTCTCTAGCTCTGGCTTACTTGCTCAGCAGTTACTCCCTTGTACCTGTTCCTGTGGAGATTGTTGGCTCTGGATCTGGTCGCTGGTCCAATCCTGATCTGCTCGTGTCCTTGGATTTGGTTTGCTCCTGACTTCTGCTCCTGGTGGAGCTTGTTCTCTCTGTGTCTTAGTTAACTGGTTCAGTCCCACTCTGGTTCCGGTGGAGGTCGCGGACTCTGAGTCAGGTCATTGGCTCAATCCTGGTCTGCCAGTGTCCCAGGACTGGGTTGGCGACCAGGGCTGGATTTGCTCCTGGCTTCTGTTCCTGGTGGAGCTTGTTTCTTCGGCTTTCTCTCTCCATGGAATGTTTGCTGTCGCTCCAGACAGGAGTTCTCCCCGATCTGGAACCCAGGCTTCCAGGCCAGCAGAACATAAGGGCGCAGGAAAAGAAGTAAAAATTTGCCTAGTGCGCCACTAGGGGTGATAGTGAGTAGAACTAGTCCTTTTTCCACCTCTTGATTCCTGGACCCTAGTGCGCCACTAGGGGTGATAGTGAATAGAACTAGTCCCTTTTCCACCTCTTGATTCCTGGACCTTAGTGCGCCACTAGGGGTGATAGTGAGTAGAACTAGTCCTTTTTCCACCTCTTGATTCCTGGACCCTAGTGCACCACTAGGGGTGATAGTGAACAGAACTAGTCCCTTTTCCACCTCTTGATTCCTAGACCCTTGGATTCTGGCAATAGGAGAAACAGTACCTTCCTTATATTGAACCCTGATTCAAAGCATATACTGCCTTCTGGAGTATTGGGGACCAGCCAGGACATAAACCATTTCTTGTACCAGAGTGAAGGTGTGGGAATAAATGAGCCTCGGTTCACATGACAATATTGGGAGAGAGTCTCAGGGTTCATTCAAATCCTGAAGATCACCTGAGTTTATTAGGCAAATGGCTTTTATATCAAAACAATAACTGAGGGGGGAATTCATTAGCATTCTGTTTCCTAGGTAGTGGCAGGGGGAGGGGAGACTTAGGTCACATCTATAGCTGTGCTTGTTTTGTCACGTCCATGCTCATGCCCATTTTGTCAGGGAGACTGAAAAAAACCTCTTCCCCGGGAGGCCTCCTAAATTACAATAGAAGGAGCAGAACGACATTAGCATATCCTGTCTATTTGTTTAGGATGGCATCAGGTTGTTTATCAAAGGGCTAGGCGACCACCTTCGGTGTGGAAGGTGCAAATTGTGCCTTGTAGATCGTTCAGAACTCTCTGACCTCCAGACAATGTAGGAATATGGGCCTGTATAACTCGGTCCCTACAATAGTCAAGAACAATATAAAGATAGAGTTACTAAATAAATGGTGTAATTTTAAAAGTGGCACATGAGAGAAAGATGCTATGTGACAGAGCTCATGTGAAGGAGTCTTTTTATTAAGGGAAAGGGAACATAAAAAAGGGAGAGGGGAGGGCGGACAGGAGCAGCAGAAGAGAAGAGAGGTAGAAAGAGAGAGAATGGGGGTGAGAAACAGAGAGACAAGCAGAGAAGGAGAGAGAGAGAGAAGATGGAGATGGGCAGGGCCCTTTTAAAAGGGAACATAGTGACTGTGCACAGGAGGTACTCTTAGTGGCTATACCTGAGGACGTATCCTGTCAGGACCCCAAGGGCAGGCCAGTGCAGATGCCTGAATACTGATATTCCTCCCTTTTTATTTATTACAAAAAGGTGAAGTGGGCTGAGGATGCTGTGTTCTCGGAACTACTTCCTACTGACCTGGGGGGCATCATTTATTTTTGGGGAACCTGGGAAAGCAGAGGGTGCTAGCCATGTCCTAGAGTAACTTCACTTCACTGTCCAGGCTCTGTGGATCTGTCAGGTGCTACCTGGACCTGGCAAATTGCTGTTCGAGGCGGATCCAAGTCGGCTCCCTCGGGCTTAAAGCACCTGATCCTATCCCATCACCACAGCATCACTTGAACATGTTTGAAGGTCTTGTGACCCAGCTCTGTGGCCAACAGCTGATAGTCCTTCAACAATAGCTGATTAGGAATGGCCAGTGGGTCTCCAAAAAACATCCCAATGGGAGCAAGGAGGTATAAATAATAACACAGCTCCCATGAGTGAGGCAGAGAAGTTTAAGACCCAAGGGTCTTGAACTGCAATTCCTAGTGTCCCAGGAATTCAAAGAGGGTCGATTTTGAGATGGCACAGGTTGCTCAGTGATTCATCAAACACAGAACAGGGAGGGGCCAAGGGCTCTGAGCCTGAGAGAGACACAGTCGCCTGGTACCAGGACTTCGAGAGAAGCCAGAAGGTGAGAAGAGGACTGTGCTCAAGAAAGGAAGCCTCACATCCGGGGGATTGGTCAGAGGTGGGTAGCCCCACCACAGACCCAGTTGCCAATATTGATTGGAAGCTGAAGCTGCCAGTAAACAAGAAAGCAGCTATGCTGTTGGTGGAAAAGAGTGGATCTGTTGAGGGTGGAGGTGGTGGGTAGGGTCCCAGCATGAAGTGGCTTTTTACCTTTCTTTCATTCTGTATGTCCGACTCCCTCCGTGTCTTGTTGGCATCTCCCCTGTACCTCGATTATCTGCTCCTACTTCCTCTCTCTGTCTAGAAGTCCCACCTATACCCCCTGCCTAGCTATTGACTGTTCAGCTCTTTATTAAGCCTATCACAGAAATCCATCCTCAGACAGTGTGCAAATATCCCACAATGCCACATGTTTCGCATTCATAAGGTTTCTCATCAGTGTGCATTCGTAGGTGCTGAGAAAGATTTGAACTCCTGTCAAGGGCTTTCACCTGTGTGAATCCCGTGACGCTGACTCAGAACTTGACTTTCCACGGTCTTTACACTCCTATAGCTTCTCACCACTGTGAATGTCCTGGTGGCAATAAGTCCTCATCTGAAACTCAAGGTTTCCCAGCATTCCTATGTTCATATGATTTCTCACCACCATGAGTTCCTTGATGGTGGGTAAAGTTCGAGCCCCCATCAAAGACCTTCCCACATTTCTTGCTTTCATAAGTTTTCACATCAGTGTGAACTCTTTGATGGTCACAAGGTTTGCTGTTGTGGAATATTATTTTAAGTAGGCAGAGGTGTGTTACATTTGCTTATGCTGCATTTGTTTAATGATGTAAAGATGTGTTGCTTTGCTTGCCTAAGGCACCTGACTGGTGTAACTAAAAGCTGAATGGCCAACACCTAGTCAGAAGAGGGATAGGTGGGACTAGTGGGCAGAGAGAATAAGAAGAGGAATCTAGGCTCTAGAGGGAGAAGAGAACGAGGGAGAAAGAGAAGGAGATGCCTGGGGACAGCCATCCAGGCAGACACCAGACAGACAGACATGGAGTAAGATATACAGAATGAAAGAAAAGTAAAAAGCCCTGACTCGAAATGTAGAAGAAGAGAAACAGGTTAATTTAAGTTATAAGAGCTAGTTGGATACACATAAGACAAGGCTGGTTAATTCTCCATGCCATGATTTGGGAGCTGGTTGGTGACCCAAAAAAACCCTGCTACAATGTGCACCATTCCCAAAGGCCATACTGTAATTATTCAGCCATAGATAAGGCTGCATTTCCGAGTTCTAAAGGCAGGCACGTGAGGACCGGCCCTCAGGCACAAAGGGCCCCGCGTGACCCATGTGCGTGCATGCGTGGTTACATCCACGTATGACTCAGCTAAATCCTTGCGCGCATGTGTGAGTCGCCGGCCATCTGTGTCATCAGTGTGATGTAGTCACACCAACCCCCTTTGTGCATGTGCAAGGCAGCTTTTAAAAGCTGGACACGCCATCTTTTGCTCTCTCTCTGCACATTGATCACCAGGCCTGTACGCACTCCCCTCTAATAAACTCCTAAGCTGGTTCGTTGGTGTTCCGTGTCTCCTTCTCACTGGCGCCAGGTAATTTTACATACTCTTGACAGCCATACAGATTTTCTGTTACAAAACTAAAATCCTTTCCATGTTCCTTACATTCAGGGAGTTTCCTGGTTTGAGCTATGGGTACTAAACATGTGCATGTCTTCAGGAGTAAATATTCAACTGAAAAGTCCTACCCACGATCCCTGTTTTCTCTCAAACTGACTTTCATATTCCCAATCACCTCTGATATTTGAACTCTCAATACTGTATTCTGTAAGTCTTCCCATGATCTCTCATCATGAAGATTCTAATCCACAAAATCCTTTCTCAGAAATAAATTCTTGATCAACCTTGATTTAGCCTGAAAGAAAATATAAAAAGCAAACGAATCACAATTTGGGGTTCTGGGAAAAATGAAACTTTTATAACAGACATGAAAGACTTAACTCATACTAACTTTCATTCAAAGTGATGCCTTATTCAATTCTCAAATATGACTGGGCAATTTAAGAAAAAGAGAAGGGAAAAATTGCACTGGAAGGGTAGGAAGATACTTAGAAAAACAGATTATTTCAGTGATTCTACACAGTGGTTCAGTGTGAGTTTTAAAAATCACTAGTAGATTGGGGAAGGCAGTGACTGTGCCAACCTCTCCTTAATGTTTCACAGGATGTCTCATTTTCATATACATAGCCTCCCCTTAATGTTACACAGGAAGACTCATTGCCGTATACTCGTGTGAGTGAAGGTGATTATACCTGTTTCTCAGGGTCGCTTCATAGCTAAATGAATACATGTAGGAAAAATTGGGCCAATTGATAAATATAAATTGCACATAAATTGAAGGAAGTAGAAAAGAGAGCAGTCCAGATGCAGCACGTTAAAGATGAAAGCTTAAAATGTCGAATAAGTAAGAAAAGAACAATGGAAAAGGGAGATTCCTCAGTGGTTAGAATGTGATTTATTTATGGCATTTTTAAAAAGATTATTTATTTTTATTTTATATGCATTGGTGTTTTGTTTACATGTGTGTCTGTGTGAGGGTGCCAGATCCTTTGGAACTGGAGTTACAGTTGTGAGCTGCCATGTGGGTGCTGGGAATTAAATCCAGGTCGTTTGGATGAACCGTTTTAACAGCTGAGCCATCTCTCCAGCCCGGTTTATGGCATTCTATAATCTAGGAGGTTAATTTTTAGATGATAAAAGACAGAAAATCTAATTTTAACATCAGAAAGAAAGAGCACAGATTTTAGGATTTATTTTCAGATTTTTGCTTGTCTCATTCCACTGGTATGTGTAGTTATCATTGTGCCAGTATCATAAGAATTTGAAAACTGGGCTGGGTAGTGGTGGTACACAGTTTTAATCCAGCACTCAGGAGGCAGAGGCAGGTGGATCTCTGTGAGTTTGAGGCCAACCTGGTCTACAGAGCAAGTTCCAGGACAGCCAAGGCTACACAAAGAAACCCTGTCTTAAAAAAACAAAGGAAGGGGGGATTGAAGAAGCTTAAAGTTGAAAGGTATGAGCCCTTTTACTTTGGTTTTCATTCTTAATATTGTTTTGGCTATTTGGAACCCACTGCAGTTACCTGTACATTTGAATGTTGGCTTTATTTCTCTAAAGACATTGAAAAATTGGTAGAGATTACATTAAATCTAAATATTACTTTGGGGACTATTGCTCAATGACAGTGTAGTCTCCCAATTCATGGCCATGGGAGACTATTCTATTTCCTTCTTAACTGGTGTTCTGCATGTCACCTGTGGCTCTAACCTTACAGGATTCCTTCAAACTTCACAGGTCTGAATCCACAGGGTCTCCCAGATCACACACACAAAAAATCAAGGGTTCCCAGGAATGTTTCCCTGGATTTACTAGGATGATTCACAGCACTCAAAGCCTTATACTAAAGATTATAGTGGCATTATAACATGTAAACATGTTTCCTGTCCTGACCACACAGTCCCAAGTAACCGACTTAGAGGCTGAGTATGAATTATAAATGCTTGGCTGGTAGCTCAGGCTCATTACTAGCTGACTCTTTTGTTTGTTTGTTTGTTTTTTGTTTTTTTTTTCAAGACAGGGTGTCTCTGTAGCTTTGGAGCCAGGCTGGTCTCGAACTCACAGAGATCCACCTACCTCTGCCTCCCAAGTGCTGGGATTAAAGGCATGCGCCACCACCGCCCGGCTTACTAGCTGACTCTTACACTTAAATTAACCTATATTTCTATTTACACATTGCCACATGGCTCATAGCTTGTTACCTGATTTTCTACACATCCTGGTTGTCCAGCGACTGGCATCTCCCCTGGCTCCCCTGACTCTGCCCTTCTTCTCATCATTCTTTCTGTGTCAAGCTGTCTTGCCCAATCTCTTCTCACCCTCCTGTCAGCCAGTCAGTTTTTAAATTAACAATGAGCATAATCCACAGCAATAAAGTTTAGAAATACAAGTTGGGGACAGCCAAATGAAATGCCATATAAGGCAAGAGCTGGAAAGAACCCGGAAAGAGAGCTTCCATGCGCTCTGCTTGTAGTTAGGATGTGCTGTCCACTTAAGAAACCCACATGTCTACTGAGCTTTGGAGTCTAGAATTGTTACTGGCTTCCACTATGTAGGCATGACTAGTTAATCTCTCTCCTTATTCTTTTGGTCAGAGACAATGCTGCCTAACTTTTTGAGCCCTGTCATTAATTCTAAAGCTACTAGGCGTGCTTTATCCTGAGGCATCTCAGCATAAACTCAGGTGTGATCTACTACAAAGATATTTCTATTACATGGGAAATTCCAAGGACTTTGAATATCTGCACAAGAAACCAGCTCTAGGAACCTGTGAATAAAGACCTTACACATTATTATAGAGCTGGTGTCTTCCAGAGTTAGTTTTAGACTCCACAGATTTAAGGCCTGCATTGTGGTCTCCAAATTTAAGAGGTTCTTTTTTTCTTTAAATTGCTTAAGTTTTAAAATTAATTATGTGATAAACATTGTATTTTGAATATTATTGATAGTTATTTTTAGGTATCCCATTCTACAACTAGATGTTATAGGTTTTATTTGGAATAAAATAAAATTAGCTAAATATCAGTTCCATTACTGTATGAAGTTTTCAGTAGTTACCCTGACTGGCCTGGAGCTCACTTTGCAGAGCAAATAGGCACTCAATATGGGTATCAAACGGAAGGGTCACTCAAGTCTGGAGCTGGAAACCAAAATCGCGACAGACACCCAACACCTACAACATCACAGTCACACAAACTCTCTCACACCAAGAAGCAAACATTACAGGCACTCTGAGACCAGATACCATCTGCTGCACCATTGGCAATCAAAGGGACAGAGAGCAACAACCATAGTCATGTCTTACTCCCAGTAACACACACCATGTGGACACAGTGACAGCAACATATTTACATCTGCGGTGATACTTTGTTTGTAGTCTCCAAATAAAGCTTGGAGGGGGCTAGCCATTAGTTAACCACAGGGGTCTGGAGGTCTGTTCAGACAGGAAGCGACATAGCTGGGCAGAGAGAGGAGCTCGGTCTCCTTTGGGGCTCAGAGTTGTAGGGGTAAGACCTCTAGTGGCTGACTGCTCTGCTTCTCTGACCTTTCAGCTTTCATCCCCTAATATCTATCTCCAAGTTTTTATTATTAATACCAATTGGAACTCATGCAACAACTGGCCCCCAACTTTACAGTATAAATTCACGAAAAAGTCACTTGCCTGTGGCTTTGCAGCCATTGGCACACATTGGGGCTCCTGCCAGGGTCACCACCCCGCTGGCTAGGTTTTCTTTTAGTTTTTCCCCAAGCTTATGAGTAAGTTTGGGATTTTCCTGTTGTAGCTGTTAAGAAAAATCTTAAGACGAGCCTCTCCACTGACGCAAAATAACTCCAATTAAACCAGGTTAGACCAAATAAAAAATACCCATGTTTAATAAATGCCACGATCTCGGGTGGCTGGGAGAGCATGGCGAGGAGAGAGAGAAAGGCGGCGGGGGCGCGGGGGGGGGGGACACACAACACAGAGACATGCAAACCCAAAACCACTTCGCGTTCCTTTTTCCAGCAGGAGCCTAAATAGCCTGTGGGAGTTGTCCTGACCCTACCTGGGAAGGGGTCAGCCTTTGGCGGGCTGGGAGTTGGAGTCGGTAGGTGGAGTTGGCCCAAGGCAACTTCCAGGGGGCGGGGGCCTGAGATGGAGCTTTCCACTCCATTGGCGCCCCAAGGATGACTGCCAGGGACTGGGGTGACACCCCCAACTTAATATTACAGAAGCCTCTTCAAAACAGTCTCCAGCACAGAAAAGGGCCATGCATGCTTTTCAGATCTACAGTACCTGAGACCACGCCCGAAATAGGCCTGTATATAAAAGGGTATTGGCTGAAGACATTCCGATAACACCTCCCCATAAGATCCAAGTACTGTTCAAGGTAAGATGAGATTACATGGTGTAATTCTGTAAACAGGGATACTAGGAAATAATGGGTGATCAGTTTAATAGAGGTGAATCAATCAATACCAAAGTGCTCGAAAATTCAGGGCATCTCATATTTATATTATGAATAATAGTTTAGGCGGGAAGAAGTTTGAGAAATCTGTCAAAAGTAGATTAGTCTTTCCTGAGTTAAAAATAAGGACTCTTGGGTGACTTCTGCTTCCTATTTGCTTATGAATCTGTGAAAATATCACTCAATTGTGATAAAAACAAATGTCTTGAAAATAGGCTATGGGAAACTGAGTAAAGACTCTAGAGACTGAGTTAAATAGCAGTTTAGTCAAAAAGTATGGTCGGTAATGAAATTCAATAAAAATATGAGTTTCTGGGTCAAGGAGATGGCTCAGTACTCCTAATGGCACTGTTGACCCCAGGCTGTGCCTTACTGTGTTACCCCATATCATATGAAACTGGCTTTTCAGCCTGAGCCTTACCCTGACCATCTTTCCGGATGCTTCTTTTACTGACCATGAACTGCAGGGTCACTTTTTCCTGAAAGGAATCCAAAGAATAAGGAATGCTGACTTTGGGTGAGTCATCCCCTTTTCAAAGTATACATCAAAGCCCCCCTGGGAGGCAGCTGTAAGAACCACTGTCAAGAACAATTAGAATAATTAGGAAATGAACGTTACTGTGGATATAAAAGGAACAGAGTAGTTCAAAAAAACCCTAAACTAAAATGGCTTAGTTAGGGAAATTTCAGCTTGCCAGAGGAGACTGGGGTGGGGGTGGGGGGGATGGGAGGTGGGGGGAAGTGAGGTGAAACTAACTAGTCATCATTAGATGTCCAAGACCCCTTGATCATTTCTCTTTTCAGATTCTGGACTCTGTTAGGCCCCATCCATCCTCACTTCTCATCTTTCTTCAACTCTTAGCATTTTCCCTATTATGCCTTCAGGAATACATAATTCATTAGCAACCACGCCTGTTTATCTTCAGCCATTTTCTGGAATGCTCCTTAGTTGCTACAGTGTGACTTTACTCAGTGTGGTCTGAAAGCCTCTAGATGCTGCTCCTAACCGCTGGGTCTGGAAACGGGCAAGTGGTTTGTGTGCTCGTCTTTAGTACTTCCAGACCTTCCCCTTCCACATTAACAAAACCTTGTTGGAAATTCCATGCCACAAGTTTTTTTTGTTTTTGTTTTTGTTTTTTTAATTTTTTTTTCCAAGACAGAGTTTCTTTATATAGCAGCTTTGGCTGTCCTGGAACTTACACTGTAGACCAGACTGACCTCAAACTCAGAGACCCACTTGCCTCTGCCTCCCCAAGTGCTGGAATTAAAGGCGTGCGCCACACCGCCTGGAGCCTCAAGTTTTAATGCACCTTTGAAAGACCCTCAGATTGGTCTTACCACCGGGGAGCCCCCAGACTCAATGACCAGACCATCAGATGCAAAAGCAAGAGGTTTATTCCACGATTGCGCAAGCGGGTGCACAGCTCGAGATAGCTGCGCACCCCGAGCATCCAAGTAAGCAAGCTTTTACGGCAAAACCCACAAGTTTTACATGAATTGTAATATGGGGTACGGGTACAATTGGGATTGGTCTAGACATTCAAACCAGAGTTCAACCCAGAATGAAATTAGCATAGTTCGGCCTATTCCCAGAAAAACCGCAAGTATGTGACATCCTGCCTGTTCCGGCTGTGACTTAGTTTGCAGTTTTGGTAATCATTTGCTGCAACCGGTTCTGATAACCATCTGCCCAGGGGAGGAGGACTGCAACCGGCTCTGATAACTACTAGTCTTCCTACCCAGCGGGGGAGGAAGAATCCGCTGAGGTGCAGGCAACGGTCAAACTTGTTTGTCACATTTTGTAGTTTTCCATTACCCAATTTACTTAGTTAGTTCCTTCTTATGTAGAATTGGTTGGGGTCTTTTCACCTTGTCACATATCATTTTGGATGACATCTACCAATGCTCACTCTCTACAACTAGACCAATTCTTGTTTTCCGTTCTTATAATTTAATATAACCACAAAGATGAGCCTGGTTTGCTTACTGTACCTGGACTGCCCATCTGGTGGCTTGTTTTCCTTACCCCTCCTCCCACACAGTGCTGCTCCACTTTTCTGTTCACATTTATACAGAAACACTTGGAGTATACCATGTACGCTGTCTCCTTCTGCTCTACCCACATTCTTCATTGCCCCACTGGAACTTAGCTACCGTGACCCAAAGAATCTGCTTTGTTTTTCATTTAAGACTCTTTGAACAACTTCTGGTCAACCAGCCCAAGTCATCTAGCCAGTAAAACTTTTTCTTTCAGGGGATCTAGACTAAACGTGGCTCCTTATGATATTAATCACACATGTTCTGAAGTGTTCTTGCCCATCTTCTTAATGTTTTTGAACATATGCTCTATGACAAGAGAGCTGAACATTCTTGGAAAAATTCCCATTATCTTTTCTTCTTGAATTATAAACTTGAAACTCGGCAGACTCACCAATGCACACCTTAAACTCACCATGTTGAGCACTATGACCCACACAAAGTGCTCTCCAGCATGAAAAGGCTTCCAGTAAAATCCCCATGCCTCTCAGAGAAGCCACTGTTTTGCACAGTCCCAGTGTTCTCCTTAACTGTTACAGGTATTAATTCTTCCTCCAGTCTTTCCTTTGCAGTCACCAAGACCAGAACCGATCACCTTTAATTATAGCCTCATTTCTACAAATGATGCCCAGTAACTAAACAATATTCATTACCTTCTGGCCAAAGGGTTGCTGCTACCACTGTGTTTACACAAGTAGTAACCAGTTAACAAATGCACACATATGTCACACTTAAAATATCTACTATAGGGTCGATGAGATGACTCCGTGATAAAGACGCTGCCATCGAGCCTGAAGACCTGAGCTCAGTCTTTAGTTCATGCAGGGTGGAAAGTGAGAACTCACCCGAAGTTATCCTCTAACCTCCAGATGTGTACATGTACCCCCTTTTTGTCTAATTTAAAAGGAAGGTTTTATCCTTAGCATAGCAAAAATATATACAACAAAAGGTTATTAAGAATTACAGTAACAATATCCAATTCTTTTGTATTTGGCAAAATTGGAGAAAACACTCTATTATCTATCCTATCTTGGTGAGTCTAAAGTTTCACATCTAATTTATCTTTTATTATAAGTAAGAAACACTGTAACTATGACTATCTGGTTTTCTACTCTGTCAAAGACCCCAGACAGATAAAATCTTACCTAATGATAGGGACATCAAACTGCCTGAGCAGTTACCCAAAGTTCCTCTGCAAAATTTGGGCATCCAACTCTGGCCTACAGACCTAGCATAACTGACAGACTTTCCTGTGAAGCAGGAAATTTTGAAGGACTCTCTCACCTTGTTTTGGCAAAGTTTGGCAGTCCCCTTTCTTGCGTCCTGCTGGTTTAGTTTGGACAGTAACTGTCAGCAATTGAGGAAAGGGCAGTTTCTTTGCCCACATGGTTAGCTTTTGCCATAAAGAAAACAAACTCCATATGAAGTTTTGTCGATGCTCATTGGTGCTCTTTGAAGTGACTGATGCTGCCAGGAGCAGATGTATCTCACTGTCAAGAAAAGTCTAAGTTCTTAAAACATTGTAAATGCTATATTCTGTAGGACTTTGAAGTATTTGAAGATTGCCTATCTATCTGAAATGTGTCTCTGTATGACCTTGAAAACCCAACATGACTATAAATTCGCTATGGCAGATGACTATTAATCTATATTTCTTAATTATATATTATATCTTTAAATGAACTTTATAAGTATACAATATCCTAAACAAGAGTAGCAACATACATACAGCATAAGAGAAATAACCTTAAATTTGTATAATAAACAAAAATCCATACCAATGTAAAACATTGTGAGATTAACAGTTGTTTTTTGGATTAAAGTAGATTCAATAATCTACCCTTTCCCCCAACATTTCTATATCATATTCCCCTTTCTTCTTTTGGAAAGTGATCTCTGAATTTAACTCCTTTGTTTACCCTTCGTTTTTTTTTCTTTTTTTTACTATAACCAATGTCAATTTGTAACTAACCCCCTTTAAATAGTAACAAGCATTTATAACCAATATTTTAGGAATATGGGCATAATTCCTTAGACTACTTCCTTTTGATTGGGGGAGCTAATAATCTTTGTGAATCCCTGAGAAAATTTAGGATTATGATCAAGCCCTGAGTGGAGTATTTTATGAAGCTGAATCATCTCAATCAGTCCTGAGTGGAGTATCTTGTGAGACAGGATCATCTTAGTCAGCCCTGAATAGAGTATCTTATGAGGCTGAATCATCTTAGTCAGTCCTGAGCAGAGTATCTTGTGAGGCTGGATTGTCTCTGTTCTGGGTGCTGGATCACCTGGGCTATCAGTTCTCATTGGAAATATTTTTTTAGGGAGTCCTCTTCAATCAAACATGATTTTTCTTATTACAGAATGAATCAACAGACTTTGATTTCTTGTAGAAACAAAACCATAATTTCTCCCCCAGAGTAATAGATCTTTTGACTTAAATTTTGAAGTCAAGATAATTTTAAATCACATAGATTGGTTTAATATAGCAGTTTTCACAATCCAAGGTCTTTTAGCAGCCAAAAATTGTAAAGACAGTACAATAGTATAATAATCCAGATTCTTTGTGTGTTTTCCATCTTTAAGTGACTTATTATATATTTTATTACTCTATTCCTTTTTAAGTACCTTTTCTTTTCTACCCTTTTTCTTTTCTTTCCCAAGCATGTATGCGTGTACTATACACACACACACACACACACACACACACACACACACAGACACACACTGTAAACTGAGTTTTTTTCTGTCTGAATCTATCTTTACTGCATATCTCTATCTTTTTCTGATCACATTAGCCTTTAAACTGCTAAGCAGGCATAGCTAGGACCAAAGTGGTGCCTTTGGCGACTGATTCCACCCTATTCCTTAACTTCCCAAGAATCTAGCTTCATGGTCAATGTACCAGCTAGAGCCATGTTTACCACTCCAACTCTGGAAAGTTTCTGAGTCCACACTGCCACTGAGTAGTGTGCAACCCACTGTTCATAAACTCCATTTAAGTGTTTGGTAGCAGGACCACTTAAAAAAGCTACGTGGGATGTCATCCCTTAAGGGGGCCGTGCCTGTTTGTTGCTAGCAAACAGAGCCTAACCAAAAAAAGCAATTACCAAGAAGCCAAGTTTGACTGTTTCTGTGTGTTTAGAATCCTTTTAAAAGCTTTTTGAGACTTTATGTGGAAATTCTTGCCAAACATTTGGGTGCCACGTGTAAATGGATGTTAACTGTCCCAAGCCACTTGGTCCCAAATACCTGGAAGCTGTTTTCCAAATTACCGCACAGTGGCTTATATTACTTACAAATGCTCGAATGATAGTTAAGGCTTGTTACTACCTAACTCTTATGTAGATAGAAGTTTCTGTCCCACCTGGTCCCACAGCCATTCAGTCCCAAAGAAACACACAAAGGCTTATTAATTATTGTTTGGCCTATTAGCTCACACTTATTATAAACTAGCTCTTACAACTTAAATTAACCCATAATTCTTTAGCCACATGACTTGGTACCTTTTCTCAGTGAGGCATTCTCATCTTGCTTCCTCTGCATCTGGCTGGTGACTCTCTGCCTTTCCTCTTCCCTGAATTTTCCTAGTCTGGTCACCCCACCTATACTTGCTGCCTGGCTACTGACCAATCAGTGTTTTATTAAGTTAATATGAGTGACCAGTCTTTACAGTCTACAAGAGAATTATTCTGCAGCACTTACACTTAAATAAACCATAATTCTTATCAATGTTCAGCCACGTGATTTGGTACTTTTTCTCAGGATAGCATTCTCATCATCCCTGTTTGCCAGCAACTCTGACTCTGCCCTTCCTTGTCCCAGAATTCTCCTAGTCTGGCTTCCGTGCTCAAGCTCAATAAGTTTTTAACAATGAGTGTAATCCACAGCAGTATGTTCTGAGTTAATGTTCATAGTGTTATTATGTACCATTTAGTACCATTCATGCCATTCTTTCTGCTTATGTAAATACCAGGTGGGTTTTTTTTTTTTTTGCTTCCTTTCCTATGTATGTAACATATAGGTTTCTATCTAAACTTCCTGACAGAAGCATCATTTTGTTTCAGCAATATTTTTTAGATTTGTGTGTATTTCACCTGCATGTATGTCTGTACACAATGATATTTCTGGTGCTCATGGAGATCACAAGAGAACATCTCCTGGAACTGGAGTTACAGACATTTGTGAGCTGCTGTGTGGGTGCTGGAAATCAAACCTGGGTCCTCTGTGTAAACAAGTGTTCTTAACCACTGAGCAATCCCTCCAGCCCCATGTTTCAGCATTTTCAATGTCATCAAGTAATTTAAGGGTTCCCACTTTTTAATATATATATATATTTTTTTGGTAAAAGACTTTGTGAAAAGTGCAGTAAAGGAATTCAGATTGGTTGTGTAAGGTGGCATTGGATCTGCTCACTAAAGTGTGGGATTCTCTGGTGTACTGTCACCACCATCCAAGACAACTCAGAGCTTGGGATTGTAACACTTTTGGGTCCTGTTTAGATAACAACTATGCTCTGAGCCTATCCTGCATCTGTCCCAGAATGGCAGCCACAAAATCATTTCTGGTTCCTAGACCCCTGAAGGCCTTTTGTGCCCTGATATTTAGGATGTTAATACCTTTTTGTCCATTCTAACCAATTTTGTTAATTTTTAAATGTATTTTTAATTCTATGAGTACTAATGTTTGTCTGCACTCATGAGGTCTCACCAGCTGTGGGACTTGCACAGGATTGAGCCTGACAACATTCCATCAAGGTCCCCAACCTTAACTGAGTTTATGGTTGCTGGGGGAGAGGGACTTATTTTCTTCTGTGTGTAGCCACTCAAGTTGTCTATGCCCTAGTAAATACTATTGAACCATATTCATGCAAGCAGTGCCAATTAAACTCAGTGGGTCACACACTGGATGGCGATATGGTCAAATATATTACATACATGCATGAAATTATCAAAGAAAAATATTAAACTATCAATCTGTAACATCTTGGAATAAGCAGCTCTTTTCTAAATTAAACTTATAGTTTCTAAGTTTTTTATATAGTGAGATATTTTTAAATCTTCATGTGTTTATGATATATGTGTATGTGTTCAAGTGAGCATGTAGGTCAGAAGACAATCTCCAATGCTGGTCTTTGTCTTTTTTTTTTTTTAAAGGCATGCACAGACACACAAACATCCACATAAATAATCTTAAAAAAATAAATCTGGCAGCTGGAGAGATGACTCAGCAGCTGCTCTTCCAGAAGACCTGGGTTCAATTCCCAGCACCCACATGGCAGCTCACAACTGCTTGTAACTCCTGTTCCAGAGAATCTGGCAACCTCACACAGGCAAAACATCAATGAACATTAAATAAATAGATAGATAAATAAATAAATCGATCTGGTCAGCATGAATGAATATAGCTTTATTATAGTAAAGATATAGGACAGAATTATCCCAAGTTGTAAAGTTCATAAATGACAATAATCTCAGAATAACATGCACATGAAATACACTTAAAGGTTTTAAATATGTACATTTACTCACCATTGCTGAACATATAATACTAAAAGGTACCAAGAACTGAATGTGCATGATACTCAGCACTGACCTAAACATATGTTTGCATCATCCAGAATTGTCATTCACCCACAAAACACGCCTGAAAAGGAGCTGGCATCACCTTTCCCTTTAAATGTCTGGTTCACCTCTCTTGAGATTCTTCATTTACCTTTACAACTGAAACTTTTCAAATGTAAGAATTATGCTAAATAAGTTCCACATGATTGCCTCTTCTCCCATGGTATATATACATATACATGTTATATATGTAAAATATATTACGTATCTCCTATAATCTTAGTCAAACATGGTTTTCTTTTTCCTTTTCTCATGGATTCCTGGCTGGCCTTGAATTAACTACACGGTCCAAGCAAGACCCTGAACTTCTGATCCTCTTATCTCGACCTTCTGAGTACTGGCATTTCAGGCATATACCGCGACACCTGATTATGCAGAACTGGAAAACAAACCCAGGGCTTCATGTATGCTAGGCAAACACTCTACCAACTGAGCTGTATCTCCAGGCCCTTATAGGACTTTTTAAATGCAATTCTGATGTTTTAAAAAATTCTTTTGGACTTTCTATGTTGTGTTAAATAAAAACAAGCACTTCTAAGTTTTCCTAGAAAATATGTGCTCCACATATAAAAATCATGTTTAGAATATTTTACACATTTACATTTCCTTGCAAATACTCTAAAATAGAGCTATAGCCACTCCTCTTGTAAGGCATCCTTACAGCACAGAAAAGCCCACCAGTAAAGTCTCTCCTAAATTAACATAGGCTGTATCATGCCCTGGATGACAGGCATATTATTTTGCCCAAAGGTCTTCTAGTATTACACTTAAGGGTTTTTTTTAAAAGAAATTATCGTAACGAGTAAAAATAAATTAGCTTTTCTTGCCTCTGTGTCACACGCTATCACAGCAGTGAAGAGTGTGCCCTTGGGAAAATGCTGTCGTCATAAGATCCCTCACCAGGGAGGGCTGGGAAACAAGAGCACTCCTATAGCACGCGCAGACTCTGGGTTCCACACCACACAAGAGTACAAATGTCCAGCTGTCGACCCAAGTTTACACAATCACTAAGTCACTCTTCTTACACTTACGGGCGGGCGCTGCATCAGTATGGACTTCCTGTCGCATGAGAGGTGAGTCCAAAACAAAAGCTCTCTACATTCCCTGGACATTGGCGGTTCCTTCCTGTATGCGCTCCTATGGCTTCTCCACACTTCTTGTCTCTTTTGTGTATGTTCTTTCTACCAATTAAGTTCAGAATCACGAACAAGTGTTCCCACATTCCTTGAACTCAGTTTCCTTAGCCAGCATTTCACAGATGTCCATTCAATTCTGAGACAAAAAGGTCTTTCCATATTCTCGTGAATATTCTCACTTCGAGCAAGATATGAACCCAAGAAGGTCTTTCCCCGCCACTTATACTTGTAGGTTTTCCTACCTCCATGGAATAACTGACATGGCAGTTGTGGCGAGTCTTCCTATCCCGCCAGCCAGCTCCCAAATCATGACAGGGAGACTTATTAATTATGAAAGCGCAGCTGATAGCTTGGGCTTGTTCCTAACTAGATCTTATAACTTAGCTCATATCTTTTAATGCACTTTCTGCCTCATGGCTTTATTACCGCGTCTCCACAGAGCCCATCCTGCTTGCTCTTCATCTGGCTAGACATTCCACCCTTCTTCCCAGAGGTCTCTCTACCTCGAAAAGCTGTTTAGCTTTTGTATTAAACCGACCACAGTGACATTATCTCCACACAGTGAAGGGCTACTTCACAGCAGGCAGTGGCTTGAGTTACAGATGAGACTTTCCTAAAGCTCAGTCACAGGTTCCCTACCAGTGTGGGCACTCTGGTGCTGGGTAAAATTTGAGACACAAAAACAGGCTTTTCCAAGTGTTCTGCCTTAACTTGATTCCTCATCGGTATAAATCTTCTGACACTGATTGAGCTGAGCCATGAGTAAAATCTTTCCAACACTCCTTAAATTGATAAGATTGTTGACCAGCGTGAACTCTCTCATGTTCAGTAGCATCTGGCTGCCAACCGAAGGCTTTTCTACACTCATTACACCCTTGGGCTGTTCGACATTGTGGATTCTCTGATGTTTAATAAGATGTGACTGCTGGATAAAGGCTTTTCCACACTCATTGCATTCATAGGGCCTCTCCCCAGTGTGGATCCTCTGGTGCCGAGCGAGGTCGGAGGCAGAGGCAAACGCTTTCCAGCATTCCTGGCATTTGTAGGGCTTCTCACCGGTGTGCAGCCTCTGGTGCCGCGTGAGTTCGGAGCTGTATCTAAAGGCCTTTGGGCACTCCCGACACTGAAAACGTTTCTCCCGAATATGAATTGTCTTAAGATCTCTATCACTTGAACGCCAGTTGAAGTCCTTGCCATTCCCTTTATATTCATTTGTTGTCTTCCCAGGCTGAAATTGAGTAAGTTCTGAACCACAAGCAAAGGTCTCTGCATATTCCTTATCCTCCCAGAATTTCTCACCCGAGCGAATCAGCGACTGCTGAGGGTTTTCTAAAGCAGAACCAAAGGCCTTCTCACCTCCGCTGAACTCGTGTGGTTTCTTACTATGACTTTTCTGATGTTGAGTGAGGTGTGCCCCGCGAGTGAAAGCTTTTCCACACTCCTTACACACATAAGGCTTTACTCCGGTGTGAACTCTCTGATGCCGGCCAAGGTCTGATCTGCAAATGAATCCCTTCCCGCATTCCTTACACTTATAGGGCTTTTCGCCAGTGTGGATCTTCTGATGGCGGGCCAGATCCGAGGGACACCGGAAGGCCTTCTCACAGTCCTTGCATTTAAAGAGCTTCTCCCTGTTGTGAATTTTCTTCAGGCTGCTGACAATGGAGCGCAGACTAAAAGCCTTGCCACACCCTTGACATTCGTATATTTTCTTACCAGCGTGAACTGTCTGGTACCGAGGAAGTTCTGAATCTGGAAAAAGTGTCTTCCCATTTTCCTTATCTTCAAAGAACTTCTCACCGATGTAAATTAACTGCCGTTGGGTATGATCTAAGGCAAAACTAAAGGAGTTTTTGCATTCTTTGCATTTACGCAACTTATCACCAGTGTGGATTTTCCTGTGCTGGCTTAATTGTGAGCCACACGTGAAAGCTTTCCCACACTCCTTGCACACGTAAGGTTTTTCACCAGTGTGGATCCTCTGATGTTTAATGAGATGCGACTGCTGGATAAAGGCCTTCCCACATTCGTTGCACTCATAGGGTTTCTCACCAGTGTGGATCCTCTCGTGGCGCGTGAGGTCTGAGCCGCAGCTGAACGCCTTCCCACACTCCCTGCACTGGTAGGGCTTCTCTCCGGTGTGGATCCGGTGGTGCCGAGTGAGGTCTGAGCTGTAGTTAAAGTACTTCCCACACTCCTTACACTCGTAAGACTTCTCCCCCGTGTGAATCCGGACGTGGACACTGAGCAGCGAATGGAATCGAAAGGCTTTCCCGCACTCCTTACACTGGAAGGGCTTTTCCCCGGTGTGAATCCTCTTGTGACCGGTAAGACTGGAGCGGAAACTAAAGGCCTTGCCACACTCCTCGCACTGAAACGCCTTCTTTGCAGCGTGAAGCGCGCGGCACCGAGCAAGTCTGGCACCAGGAGGAAAGCTCTTCCCACACTTGTCGTCTTCTTCGAATTTCTCACCCCGGTGAATTAACTGAAGCTGGGTGGTGTCTGCGGCAAAATTATAGGAGTTTTCAGACTTGAAGTCATTTGCTTTCTCTTCTATATTTAGTCCTGGACACTGATTAAAAGCTGTGAGCTGATTCAAAAGGGGCATTTCTTCATAGGCAAGTGCCATCTGCTTAAAGCATCCCTCTTGACTCTCCTTTTGTGCTGGAACTTGACCTTTGCCCTCCCAGTCAGCTCTAGGACAGGAACCTTCAAGGCCGTGGTTTGTATCAGTTTCCATTACTTCCCACTGGGATAATTGTCTTGCACATTTGCTAGTTTTTGGCAGAACTTTCTTCATCTGCCACATGGAATCTATATATGAAAGATAATAATGTAAATATATACTGTTTTACTATCCATATAGAAAAATATGCCCCCAAAAGCCAATGGTAAAGCCGGGTGGTGGTGGTGCACACCTTTAATCCCAGCACTCAGGAGGCAGAGGCAGGCGGATCTCTGCGAGTTTGAGGCCAGCCTGGTCTACAAGAGCTAGTTCCAGGACAGGCACCAAAAACTACAGCGAAACCCTGTCTCGAAAATCAAAAAAAAAAAAAAGGGAAAAAAAAGCCAGTGGTAAAGTAAATCACACAAGAAGTGAATGTCTCAAAACAAACAAACAAATAAATATATAACAAAACCCCAAATCTGGACAACATTAAAAGGACAAAAAAGAAACAAAAATTTCGGAGAGCTAATTTTAAAAGGGAAGGGGATAATTTAGAATTTACTTAGGGGACTTTTCTAAAAACCAGGGACTAAGAGGCACAAATGGAATCATCAAGAAGCAACAATGTAGCATGGTACACAGTTTAGTTTCTTCCATCTCCCTTTTAATGACTACACAAGCTGCTTCCTTCGTGGCTTTTTGTTGTTTTTCTTTTCTTTCTTTTTTTGGTTTTTTTGAGGCAAGGTTTCTCTGTAGCTTTGGAACCTGTCCTGGAACTAGCTCTTGTAGACCAGGCTGACCTCGAACTCACAGAGATTCGCCTGCCTCTGCCTCCTGAGTGCTGGGATTAACGGCGTGCGCCACCACCGCCCAGCCTCCTTCATGGCTTTTAAAATTTTACATATTTATTTTATGTGTACAGATCTATGCCTACATGTATGTCTGTATACCATGTATGTGTCTGTACCCAACAAGGCCAGAAGTTCACGCGAACCCCTAGGATTGGAGTTAGGCAGGTGTGAGACACCATGTGGGTGTTGTGAATCAAACCTTGGTCTGCTTTAACAGTGGCCAGTGCTCTTCCACCAAACCATCTTCTCAGCCCCTGCATGCCTTTTAGTACAATAGGAGACAAAAGCATATCCAGTCTGCCTTAGCCAAAGACAAATTTATTTTTAATTTATTATTATTGTATATGGAGAGAGAAGGACAGAGACACAGACAGACAGACTGTGGGTGCATGTGGCAGTCACTGTATGTAGGTGTGACTGTGGGCGTGCATATGCCATTGCTGACATTGGAAAGTCACTGTGTGTGTGTGTGTGTGTGTGTGGACACGAACATGCCACAGTGCTCATGTGAAGCCATACTCCAGCCGTCAGAAGCCAGTGCTCCTCTCCCACCATGGGCTCCAGGGGTTGGACGCCGGTCCTCAGGACTGCACAGCAGGACGCATTTCTACCCGCTCAGCCATCTCACTTGTCCTGCTCCACTATGACTACAATGCCCCCGGCAGAGGATGTGCTGAACTACCGACAATGGCCATCCTCACCCATGGAGAGGAAAAGGGAGAAACACAGAAGTGGCCAAGCCGGGGCTTGTCTTGCCAGGCATTCTCCTGGTTGCCTCCCTTTGGCCCGCAGCTCCTCCTACGTGGCCCAGACTGTTTTTACTTACTATCCCGGCTTTTAGCCACCAGCCTAACAGGAGTTCTTTTAATGTATGACCCACCAGGCAAAAGTTTCTGGATAAGTTCCTATCACGGAGAATACAAGGCTTATTAATATATATACTCTTTCTCAACGCTAGTAAATCCAAGCTGAAACTAAAAACTGGTAACTGTGCGTTTAAACAATGACCTCATGAGTTCGGGAAACATACAAGGAAGGAGGCAGTAGATGAAAGAAGGCAACTCAAGAGGGCTGCGGGTGGTGGCACCGTAGGAAGGAAATCGTAGCTAAAATGATCGGTAAGTTTGTAAATTTTTAGAGAATAGGGAAATTTATAAATACCTAAACAGAAAAGGTAAGGAAATAGCAAGAGATAGGGAGGCATTTGAGCTACCCCATTCAGAAAACAATGGCCTAGAATGGCACTTCCCTTTCTGTCACGTGGGGGACCAATAAGAGGATGGCGCTAAGAGCGGACTGGAGAGAAGGCGAGGCCGGAGGGGCTGGACACGCTCCATGCTGTGTCAGAGGCGGTCAGCCAGGGATGGTGCGCTCTGCGCCAGCGTGCCAGAGGTGCTGCTGACTCAGCAGCCAGACTGCCCCAGCGGCCGCCACTCACCTGGGTAAAACCTGCTGGTCTCACTGCCCAAATCCACGGAGGCATCTTGTTCTTTTTCCAACACAGGGAACACATGTGGTTGATAAATGCAAAGGCCTGCATGTAAGATAAATCATGGGAAGAACCACATGGATAAGAACTCCAAATTTTTTATCTGGTGCCTTGGTGATGAAAGAAGAGGGACAATGACAAGAAGGGCAAGGAGAAGGACAAAGCATTGTGGGAGGATGATGGACATGAAGGTCCCCAATGATGATAACCATCTTTAAAAAAAAAATGTTGGGCTGGAGAGATGGCTCAGCGGTTAAGAGCATTGCCTGCTCTTCCAAAGGTCCTGAGTTCAATTCCCAGCAACCACATGGTGGCTCACAATCATCTGTAATGAGGTCTGGTGCCCTCTTCTGGCGCACGGGCATACACACAGACAGAATATTGTATACATAATAAATAAATAAATATAAAAAAAAGTCTAGGGTGAAGCTGAGCCTTACCTACTGAGACAAGGTGGTTGTAGTTCTCCAACATCACATCTCTGTACAAATGCCTCTGTTCCAGGGTTAGACATTCCCATTCTTCCGGGGAGAAGTCTATAGCCACATCTCTGAACGTCATTACCTGCCATAAGACAGCCCCAACATTAATGGTAAAATTTAAACAAATTATTTAGATGGAAGGGAAAAAAGACGGCAAAGGGCAGAGCAGGGCATGGGACACAGATGAGCAAAAACTGGAGCTGGCCGTTTGTGGTACAGGAGAGGAGGAGATGGAACTGTGGTCAGTCACGCTGAGCACCTACAGGCTCTCAGCACTGCTGCTCTGGGGGCTGAAGAGATGGCTGTGGCCAGGAGTGCTTGCTGCCCTTCCCCAGGGCCTGAGCTTGGTTAAGCACCCACACTGGGCACCGTACTCTGGGAGATCCAACACCCTCTTCTAACCTCTGCTGGCATTTATACACACGAGAGTCACAGAAGTGCACAGACACACACATTAAAGAAATAAATTATAAAAACAAACTATTGCTTGGTCACAGCATCCTTATAAGTTTCTTATGAGGAACACTGGGACCAAAGGATGGTAGCCCAAAGACATCCTAGAAGTTTATGGCAGACATCATGGGGAGACTAAGCCTGTCTGAAGTCCCTAACTCCAGATCATTGTGTGATATTTTGTTTGTGTTCTCACAAATAAAGCTTGCCTGGAGATCAGAGGGTAGAGCTAGCCTCTAGTTAACCATAGAGGCCAGACAGTGGTGGCCCATAACTTTAATCCCAGCATTTGGGAGTAGGAAGCAGGAAGATCAGGAGTTCAAGGCCACCCTGGGCTACCTGAGACTGAACCAGTCTAAAAGAGAAACAGAGTCAGGCGGTGGTGGCTGGCTCACACCTTGGATCCTAGCACGTGAGAGCTCACGCCTTGGACCCCAGCACGTGAGAGCTCACGCCTTGGACCCCAGCACGTGAGCGCGAGGCTCAAGCTTCTCGTCTCAGCACTACGGAGGTGGAAACAGGAACATGACGCAGGTAGAGTCAGGAGCTCACCCATTCAGTCTGAGGAGTCACAGAGGCAGAACTGCCCCCATTTGGTAAGAAGTTTCTGGTTGAGGCTGCTCTGCTTCTCTGACCTTTCAACTTTCACCCTTGATACCTGACACTGAGGTTTTATTGTTAAGACTCATTAGGATCACGCTTCACCAGACATATGTAAAACATGAGAAAATGCAGACATTTTATGGACTGCTCATTTTGTTCTTTTAGAGCAGGGTACTTTTAGTTAAATATCCCATCGGTTTAAATTTAAAGAATTCTTTACCAATATAGTCTCCAAATCCTGTCTTTCTGAGCAGAATGTGCTGCTCCCTGTAAGCAAGTGCCAACCAGCTAGCTTCCTGCAGCTCCCCAGGTCTCTGCACACTCGGTGTTTCTGCCATGACTTCTAAATGCACTGGAAAGCGCCATTCGCCAAGCAGCCCCAATCAGCACCGAGCACCGCAGTGCTCCAGCCTGTACGCAGAGTGAGTGCAAACTTTCTTCTGCTGTCTCCTTCAGCCGTCAAGCCACCTGCGCTTTGAAATGACACTCCAGGATGTGCTCTCTAGCGGTGTATTCCCCAATTAGAGGTGCATTCAGGTCTAACACTCAAGGGCCACTGACTGCCAAGTGGACGAGATAAGGGACTCTCAGCTGAGGGGAGAGTGCCCGCAGGGGAAGCCCTGGACTGCTCACAGCATCACTGACCTGGAATTGGCTCCGGTGAGTGGTTTCCAAACAAGTGACAAAAACATTCCCATGAGGAGAAAGGTTTTTTGTTTTTTTTTTTTTTTGCAGGGGTTGGGGGGAGGGATACAAACTCACGTGGGCCATGATTTAAAACTCCTGGATGTTGACCAGTCCTCTTCTGGATTCCGATCTTTATGAAGCCAACTCCTGAGGAAAGAGAGCACAATAAAGGGAATCGTGAGATCCCTGGCTTTCCAGAGACCTCTTCCATGGGTGGGGGAAGCCATCTTCTTCCCTGCAGGAAGGTCAAGAGGGACTGTGATGAAATGTTGGCCCCACTACAAGTCAAGAAAACCCCAACTAAAACAGGATGGAGCTATAAGCCACTTACTTAGTTGTGTCAAATATCATTCCATAGCTGGGCAGTGATGGCGCACACCTTAATCCCAGCACTCGGGAGGCAGAGGTAGGCAGATCTCTGTGAGTTCGAGGCCAGCCTGGTCTACAGAGTGAGTTCCAGGACAGCTAGGGCTACACAGAGAAATCCTGTCTTGAAAAACAAACAAACAAAAAATCATTCCATAGATGAGCATATGACAAGGATATTCTGATTGAATCTAAATGTCTCCAAAAACTCTTCAAAGCTGGAGTTAGAAATCTTCAAGCAGAGAGGAACTCTCCCTTCCGGGAGCTACCAGAGCTACCCGGAATCCTCTGTTTGTCCAGCACACTGCCTCCTATTTTCTCCACGTCTAACAAACCTACTGAGTCATTTTCACCTAGAGCATCTAAGAAGGGTCACACTATAAACCTGAAGACAGTTTTGAGGCTATAGCAAGCCTGAGGGAACTCAGCACGCAGCCAGCGAGACAAGCGCACACCCAGCCCATCAGGTGTAGAGCCCACCCTGTCAGGGCTCTACAGAACTGGGCACAGTCCAGCTGCACTGCCGGTCCCCTCCAGTCTCTGACACGAGTCCTAGCTAGTGTGCTTTAAGGCCTGGGCCTCAGGTCTCATCTCTGGAGAGGGAAATAACTGCTCTCTTAAAACCTTCATTTTCACTTTATATGAATGAACACTTTGCCTGCATGTATGTCTACGCACCATGTGCGCCTGGCACTCCCTGAGGCCAGGAGACAGCATCAGCGTCCCTGGAACTGGTTATAAGCACATGGTTATGGGCTGCCATGTGGGTGCTGGGAATTGAACACCAGGTCCTCTGCAAGAGCACTGAGTGCTCTTAACCGCTGAGCCATCTCTCCAGTCACGAACACTACATTTTTAAAATGAGAGTTAAACTTAATTAGAGAAGGAGAAGAGGCAGGAGAGATGACTCAATAGTTAAGTGCACTGGCTGCTCTTGCAGAGGATTTCCAGCGGACCTGGGTTTGATTCCCAGCATCCACATGCTGGCTCACAGATATCTGTTAACTCCAGCATCAGGGGACCAGCCATCCTCTCTGTGGGCATTGCATGCACATGGTACATACACATAAAATAAAAGTTAAAGAACAACAACAACAAACCTAAAACAAAAAAAGATCAGGCATGGTAGCGAGCGCCTTTAATCTCAACACCCAGGAAGGAGAGGTAGGAGGATCTTTGTATGAGTAGCCAGGCCCACATCTCAAGTTCCTGGCCAGTTGAAGCTACACAGCAAGACCCCACTGAATGAATAAATGAATACATGAAAAAAAGGAAAAAAGAAAACAAAAACAAAGGCGGGGGGCTGGAGAGATGGGTCAGCAGTTAAGAGCACTGGATGCTCTTTCAAAGGTCCTGAGTTCAGTTCCCAGCACCCACAAGGTAGCTCACAACCATTTGTAATGAGATCTGGTGCCATCTTCTGGCCTGGGGATACATGCAGACAGAACACTGTATAAATAATAAATAAATCTTAAAAAAAAAAAAAGGCAAGTTGGGGAGGAGGCCGTGAGAGGGCAGAGCAAGGGTACAGTGAGACTCCTGAGGACTCTGCGTCCATTTTCCTGGGACACTAAGGGTTTCGTGGTCATGACGGATCTTTGAGAGAAAAGCGAGGAGCTAGTGAGTAGCTGTGGAGCGAGACACTTCGTGTTTGGGGGACAGAGGGACTTGAGAGTAACTATTCCACAGTTTGAAGGAGGAACAATTCTAATCCCACATCCCTCCTGAAGCCGAGGAGAGGAATCAGAAATAAACAAAGCCTATGTGGACGCCTAAACAAATACAATGAAAGGGCACGATGGTTCGGGGAGATGGCACAAAATTCATCAGTACCAAAACATTACCTAATAAAAGCATTAGATTTAAAAGCATGAAGAGGAGAGGCACTGGGGAGGTGCTCTTGCAGAACACCTGGTTTGATTGCCAGCACCCATGTGATGGTACACAGCACCCCCAATTCCAGTTCCAGGGGATCCAATGCTCTCTTCTGACCTCTGCAGGGAACCAGGCATGCTTCTGGTATACATACACAGGCGAAATGCTCATGCATATAAAGCTATAAAAAATATTTTAAAAACCATGAAGAGTTGGGGCTGGAGAGATGGCTCAGAGGTTAAGAGCACTGACTGCTCTTCCTGAGGTCCTGAGTTCAATTCCCAGCAACCGCCTGGTGGCTCACAACCATCTGTAATGAGATCTGGTGCTCTCTTCTGGCCTGCAGGCATACATGGAGGCTAACATTGTACATAATAAATAAATCTTTAAAAAAAGTTTTTAAAAACCATGAAGAGTTGTGCTAAAAAGGTCAAATGCCTGTAACCAAAAGGAAATTCACATTTTAATTAGACCTTCCATCCTGAAAAACTTAGGGGTTTTTAACATATTTGTGGAAAAAGAAACGAGAACTTGGGGCTGGAGAGATGGCTCAGAGGTTAAGAGCACTGACTGCTCTCCCAGAGGTCCTGAGTTCAATTCCCGGCAACCGCATGGTGGCTCACAACCATCTGTAATGAGATCTGGTGCCCTCTTCTGGTGTGCAGGCAGACATGGAATGTTGTATACGTAACAAATGAATGAATGAATGAATAAATAAATAAATAAATAAATAAATAAAAGAAATGAGAGCTTCGATGACTATAGCTAGCCAAACTATTATTCATTTTTTAATTAATTAATTAATTAACTTATTTTGGCTTTTTGAGACAGAGTCTCATTATGTATCCCTGGCTGGCCTGGAACTTACTAAGTAGACCAGGCAAGCCTCAAACTCATGGAGATCGCCTGTTTTTGCCTCCAGAATGCAGGGGTCAGGGATCAAAGACTTGTGCCACCATTCTTGGCTCATCAATTTTTAAAGATACAAAGAGTAACCAGAAATGGACACACACCTGTAATCCCAAACTTAGGAGATTGAAGCAGGAGAATCATTATGAAGTCAAGGCTAGCCTGGGCCACATAGGAAGATCCACTTTTAAAGGGGGGAAAAAAAAGCAAGCTATATATTGCTATGACATAAGAACTTTGAGAATATTCTCAAAAGTCCCTTCTGAAAAAATATACTAGAGGTCACACAGAAACAAACAAAAAAAATCAGCAAAATAGTTGCAATAGACTGAACACATTAAAATGTGAATCTACATGAAAAGCAAGATGAGAGCTAGTGTGGCCAGCATCCTGAACGGCCAGCACTGTGTGCTAGCCTCCTTTACTCAACAGGGTGGACTTCTGAATAAGTAAGATACCGTGGGTTGGGAAATGTAATGCAGTGTGTGGAGTGCTTGCCCAGAATGCACCACCTAGACTAGCTGCGGCTGCTCCCCATCTCAGCTAACACTGACAGAGAAAGCTCTGCCTTCAATTCTCTCCTCATTTTGTGTCGCCCCCACTTCAACCCTTTAACATTGAAATCGCTTTCCTTATTTGTTGTTATGCAAGGCAAGGTAAACTGAGAATTTTCCCACCCAGTCAGCCAACTACTGATTGGTCCTTTCTGCAAAAATAAACATGCCTCGTTATAATATTTGAACAAAGCATGCCCATAAGAGCTCATGCCAGCGATCGTAATCTTTTTGAACACATGCTGTATGACCCTGAACTGAACATGCCTGGAAAGGGGTTTCATCGTGCCTTCATGAACTATGGCACCAAAGCGCTTTCCTTCAGGTATCTGAACAGGTTCCGAGGAGAGGCTCACCATACTTTTCCCACTTCAAGAAAAAAAGGAATAAGCCCAGCATTTTCCTTCATTTTCTGAAAATAATAAAAGTTTCTCTGCCTTAGAAAATGGTACTCTAATGGCAACTTTAAGATTTTACTTAAAAAAAAAAATGTTTATGTGTATGTCGTGGGGGGGAGGGGTATTATGAGCTTGAGCACTGGTACCCAGAGACCACTGGGCATTTCGGAGCCGCGGAACCTGAAGGAAGTTGTGAGCCTCCTACATGTGTGCTAGAGACTGAACGTGTAAGACCTCGCTGCGGGAGTGGGAAATGCTCTTAATCGCTGAACCATTTCCCCGGCCCTTATTATCATTTTGAAAAAAGATTTATTTGTGTGTGTGAGTACATGAGAGCAGGTGCTGCAGCGGGAAGGTCCGTGTAGCTGGAGTTACAAGCGAGAGCGCTGAGAGCCAAGCTCAGCTCCTCTGCAAAAGCAGTATGCACTGGTAACCCCTGAGCCGCTCCTGTCCCCTTCTCTACTCTTTTCATCTCCTAGTTGTGTTTCTGCCTTTTCATTCGCCAAGATGTGAACGCACCTTCTTCAGTTCCACCCGTGCTTCAGAAATGACAAAGTCAACCATTAAACACAAGCAGAACGTTCATTCTTAGTGGTGCCGGGGCTGCTGCGCTATCATGTTCACACGTACTGCCAGGTGTATTTAAACTGTCCACTGAATGTGACCATCGCTTTCCAGCACACACACACACACACACACACACACACACACACCACAGGGCAGGGCAATCGCCCACGGCTCCCATATTAATCCCAAGTGTGTACCCCCAGGCCCCAAGCTCCCATACAAACCCCAACTCTGTCAGTCCGGAACACCACCACATCCTCTTCAGAACTCCACGCTCCATAGGAAAGCCCTTCGCCCCCAAACTCGGTTTCCATGGCCATTCTGATTCCAGTCCTTAAAATGACACTCACTATACCTCAAACATCCTGGACGGTCCAAGGGATTCAGAACTGAAGCCAACTGGGTTGGAACTCGCGGAAGTAGCTTGTTCACAGTGCACTCTGGGAAATGTAGTCCAACTCTGTATAGTCTTTAACAAAAGACTAGATCACAACTATCAATTTACAGGCTCTGGCTTTAAACTCCATTACGTTCATCGGCAGAGACCATGCCTCACACGACGCTAACAACTGTTCACGAGAGCTTCAGGAATTTCAGGTCACATTAAGATGGCCAATGTCCGAGACCTACATACTGCTCTTCCTCGGCTATGCAAACGAAGCCCCTTGCCATCTTAGGACCAGAAACATCCATGGGTGTGATGGTTCCTGGGAAATGTAGTCCTCTGCCTGGGAAGTCAGCGAGAACCGGCCTCAGAAAGATGGCCAATAAATGCTGGGGGGCACTGACAGACACACGGGTTACTGCTACAAGGTCTTGGAAAACAGCATCGTCCTGTGAGTTTGAACTGTCTCTACTCCAGCCTCAAACTGGCTGAATCACTACCTCGTATCACAGGAGCACCTGCCTGCATTAGGCGGAAACATGAAAAGGGTAAATTTTACTTGGGCCTACCCAGATCCCAGTGTCCTGCCTAAGAAGCCGCGAAAATCCCATCTTGAACTCGGGTTTAGTACCTCTTTCATTCTCAAACAAACAGAAATACCTCAGTCCATCTTCCAGGCAATCTCTTTAAAATTTTTATTTAGTTAGTTATCTATTTATATGTATGGGTGTTTTGCCTGCATGTATGTCTGTGCCCCTGGAACTGGGGTTACAGGTAACTGAAGGTGGTGGGATTCAAACCCAGCTCCTCTGCAAAAGCAGCAGGTTGCTGAGCCATCTCTCCATCCCCTTCAACTTCCCCTAAAGCTCATGTTGTAAAGGCCTGATTATGGTTACATTATTATCGTCTGTATATTGATACCATTCCAATTTGCTTCACTCCTCAAAGAGGGACTTTTTGGTGACCAAAAGTTCACATCGATTAAAAGAGCACGGCTTCTAAGGAAATCTTGAAGGCATTTCAATGGTGTAGGCCCCTCAGTGACTATGTGTCCTATGTATGATTCTCATTTGGCTGCTTCACTAAGAGCCTCCTCCATTGTTCTAGTCACCCATTAGTCTCTCGTTCAAACTAGATTCCACCCAGCTCAGTGACATTATAATCTACCTGAGAGAGAATGACACAAGACCTAGATTTTAATTCAGACACCAACTGACGGGCAGGGTGTGGTGAGATTCGTCTATAACCTGGCGCTTGGAAAGAGGAGACGAGAGGATCCAGGAGCTCAAAGCGAGGCTCTGATTTATCCTGTTGAGGCCAGCACAAGCTACAGTCCATCTCAAACATCAACAAAAACTACCACTTGACAACTGAGCTTGCTCTTTAATCATGTTACCTTATATACATATGGTTTATAGATGGTGGCCCACACCTGTAATCTCAGCACTGGCTGACAGGTCTCTGTGGTCAGCACAGTCTGCATAACAAGTTCTTGATAGGGCTACACAGAAAGGTCATGTCTCAAAAGGGAAGGAGGGAGTGTTACAGCATTGAATTTTCTAAACACTTCAGAGGAGGAAAAGAGATGACACTTTGCTGTCAAAATCTGGATTACACGGACATGCATGGCTGCGCTCCACCGGTTCTTCCGCACTATGTCTCTCTGCAGCTTACTATAGTTGTGCCTGATGTTGCTCTCTAAAGCTAATCACATCTCTGGGGAGGACGCAGTGGTTCACACCTGCTATCTCAGTCCTTAAGAGGGAGGGAGATTGCCTTCTGAAGGGTGACCAGGGCTAAATATCAAGATCGCCAGTCTGAACAAACCCAGCGAAAGAACGGAAACCACTTGAGTACTGGAAGTAGGAGGAACCTGGAGCTCAGCTCAACCTCGGCTATAAAGAGACTTAGGAGGCAAGTCTGCAAAGCCGGCCTGTGTCTCAAGAATTCTCAAGGAAGAGTACGTGTCTGCTTGAAAGATCCTGAGCATGCCTCCGCCCCCAGCACCCCTCACGGACAAAACACGCTGTGTTTAAGAAGTCATAATGCCTGTGGATTGCCTTCGCACAATTAACTCAGGGAAAAATGAAAATGCTAATTAGTTATTATCAGCTGTACCTTTTGCTCTCGTATCGTACAGAAGGAAACACATTTACTAATCGTAGTTTGAAAAGAGAATGAGATTCGGGAAGCGTCAGATTTCTCTATGATCTCAGTCACTCGCGCAGTGATCCACCCAGTCACCAAGACCCACAACAGCGCGCTCCACGCACAAAGCGGCACAGCTCGACCCCAACTCTCGCTCACGCATGTTTTTCTTACCTCGCAGTTTCTCGCCGTTCAACTCCCCCCGGACCCAGCCGCACACGTCATCTCCCCATGATCTTTCTCACACACACTCAGGGTTGCCATTGCGGACTCTGTCACCTACAGCACGAGGCTAGCTTCCTCTTGGTCAAACAGCCCCGCCTGCTTTGGCTTCAGAACCCAGGGTCCCATATTCGCTTTCCCGGCCCCAACTTCCAGCAGGAAACCGAATTCGGAACAGCCTCCCCGGTCAGATTTCCGCCTGGGGATTGGATGACTCAGCCCACGCTAGCCGCGCCCATCCGGTCACTGACACGGTTTTGGACTACATTTCCCAGAAGACCCCGTGGTCCCGTTCTTCGCCCCTCGAGTCGAGGTCCCCTGGAAACTCACAATGCTGAGAGAGGGCTGGGTCCAAGAAAGATTGAACCATACCAGTTAAACCTGCAAGGGCAATTTTGTTAAGTGGGTAAAGGAGCTTACTGCCAAGCCTGATAACCTGAGTTCGATCCCCCGGGACACACGGTGAAAGGCGAAAATCGATTTCTGCAATTGACCGCTGAACGCCACACGGAAAAATAAAAAAATATTTTTTGTTTCTTTGTTTATAAAAAGGAGTACTGTAACATGCTTGGCACAGCAGGTCACGTCTTTAATTCCAGCATTAGGGAAGCTGGGGCAGGAGGAGCGCTAGTCTGGGTTGTCTCTAAAAAGAAAGTATTGCCAATAGCCAACTGAGGGCTTACAGCCAGCCAGCAGGAAAAGGAGTAAAGCACTGGACGAACTTAAGTATCAATAAGAGGGGTTCTAACCATGGACTCCGGTAACCTCGAATTGAAAGCCGGGGAGGACGTCTAATGGAAATGAGGGTTCAGAAGAACCTGATCAAAGTCTGGTCTAGGGAGCCCCGTCATCTGGGATTTCCTCACGACTCCGATGAACAACCGAACAATTGGTGCCCTCTGGCCAAGCCACAGCTTTGAGCCCAGACTTCGGCCCCTAGCAGTTTCCTACACTACATTTCCCAGACTCCCCCGGGTTTTGTACTTCCCTCCCCTGAAAACCTCTTTTGAGGAATGGGCCGGTTACTTAAGCTGGTTTGAGGGAGAACTTAATTAGCTTCTTTAGGGATAACGAGGCGCCGTGGTGCCAAGGGTCTGGAAGGTCCACACTGTGCGAAGCACGGAGGGAACAAGCTGACACAGGGGGATCGTGAGACGTGTAATTTGTCATCGTGTGTCTGGGTGACAGTAGAGACTGTGAAGGCGGCAAGGATGCTTGATTGGCGATTATGATCACACACACTTCGTGCGTGAGGACTTTGCCTGGTCGTGTCATGCCTTTTACCCGTTCGAGCCCCCCTGAGTGTGCATTCCCTGGGCTTACGTGTTTGTGAGCATCTGGCAAGCTTTGGGAGAGTGTAAGGTGCCTCCACTGAGAGGTGTGACTTGCCCCCCCCCCCAGTGTGTCTTTTCTACTTTGGGTGGGGTATGTGGGGCAGGATCTCCCAGCGAACTCTGCTGTCGTGATCGTGCCTAGGTCACAGTGTGGAGGTGGATTGTATTTTCGTTTGAGGCACCTGTGGCTTTTGTGTCCCCGTGGTGTGAGTGTGATTGGAGAGTGAGGGTGAGGGGCATCTTTGTGCTTTTGTGACTCAAGCCACAGGAGACTTGGGACAGGTTCTATCCTGAACTACAGTCACCCTACTGTTTCGGTTGTTTTTTACTCTTTGGGGGGCGGGGGAAGGGTGCCACCCAGATTCCAAATAAATCCCACATGGAGACTTAATTCTTATAAATGTCCGGCCTTAGCTTGGCTTGTTTCTAGCCAGCTTTTCTTAAATTATCCTGTCTATCCTTTGCCTCTGGGCTTTTACCTTTATTACTGTGTATCTTTTCTTTCCTTCTTTTCCTGAATAGGTGGGTGGCTGGCCCCTTCTTTTCTCGCTCCTTGATCATTTGCTCTTTCTTTCTTTCCTTCCTTCCTTCCTTCTTTCTTTCTTTCTTTCTTTCTTTCTTTCTTTCCTTCTTCTCCTTCTCCTCCTCCTCCTCCTCTTCCTTTTTTCTTTTTGAGACAGGGTTTCTCTGTGGCTTTGGTGCCTGTCCTGGAACTAGCTCTTGTAGACCAGGCTGGCCTTGAACTCACAGAGATCCTCCTGCCTCTGCCTCCCGAGTGCTGGGTTGCTTCTTTTTATTCTCTCTGTCTGCCAGCCCTACCAATCTTTTCTTCTGCCTCGCTATTGGCCGTTCAGCTCTTTATTAGACAGTCAGGTGTTTGAAACAGGCAAAGTATCATAGCTTTACAGAGTTAAAAGAATGCAACACATCTTGGCATCGTTAAACCAATGTTCCACAGCATAAATGGATGTAACACATCTTAAAATAATATTCCACAACACCCTACTTTAGTCTGATGCTTGGTCTGTATAGATAGCCCCTAGACTCTTCTGATTTCTCTTTGTATGTGATGGGTGTTATGGATGTTGAGCCAAAATGACCTCTGAAATGCTCGAATAGGCACCCACAAAAGCCTGGTGTGTCCTGACTCATTTTTTTATTCCCCTGCTGTGGAAAGGAAGGAATATTCCAGAGAGGAATAAGGAATGGCTGCTCAAGGTAGCTTGTGATTTCCTGGCACACTTTTACCTTTGTCAAGACACGGATCATTTTTCTTCTGTTGAAAATTCTGATCCATCAGGTAACCAAATTTATGTAGTTTACCGTTTGAGAAACTGGAGGCTTCAAACTCCAGCCCACATTCACTTTTCCCACATTCTCAATTCTCATTGTTAATTTGTCAGGTGTTCTTTCCTTTTTTTAGGATTTATTTATTTTTATTCTGTGTGTATGAGTGTTGAAGCATTTGTCTAATTATTCTTTATCAACAAAAACTTAGAGAGCGTCTCAGTCCTTTCAGATCCAGGACAAGAGGGAGAGGAGGTCGCTAGTTGCTTCCTCAGTGAGTGCTTCCCCAGTGCTTCCTCAGTGCTTCCCCAGTGCTTCTCTCATCATTTGGGTTCTTACTCCAGCATCTTATTGCCAAGTTTTTGTTTTGTTTTGTTTAGGCTTTTTGAGACTGGCTTTCTCTGTAGCATTGAACCTGTCCTGGCACTACTCTGTAGACCAAGCTGGCCTCAAACACACAAAGATCTGCCTGTCTCTGCCTTCCAAGTGCTGGGATTAAATGTGTGTGTGTCACCGCTGCTGTCTCATTAATGTCTTTAGAGCACTTCACTTTCTATCTCCCATGTAGGAGCCTACTTGGCCTTACATCTGAGGAAATTAATTCTTCATTGTCTATTAACCCATCAGTGTCTTTCCCTAATCAGATGCCAGGCAAGTCCATACTGATGTCCCTCAGGGCCCACTAATTGTTGCCTCTAGACCCTATCACCAGACTTAAGGCCAAGCAGGCTCCTAGATGGGAGATAGAACGTGTAGTGTACTAAAGATGAGTTTGCTAATTAATTCAAATGGAAATTCTTCAGAATATGTAGGGATTAAAGGTGTGAGATATTGGTAGAAGGACCATGAAACTGGATCAAGCTGTTTACTGATGTGGGTCCTCTGATTGGAGATTCTTGGTTTAATATGGAAGCTCACACTTGAGCTCCAGGGTATCTGGTGCCTCTTCTGGCCTCTGCAAGCACCTGCACTTATGTGCACGCATGCACACACACACACACACACACACACACACACACACACACACTTAAATAAAAATAAGTTTTTAAAAATAACTAAAATTTAAAAATGAAATTCAGTAACTTTGTGTGTGTGATGGCATGTATACATGTATATGTATACGTGTTTGTGTTGTGCACGTGTGTTTACTGTGTACAAATGTTTGCACATGCACACTGAGGCCAGAGGTCAACAATGGGTGTTTTTCTTTATTACCTTCTACTTTATTATTTATTTTGGCACATGTATGTGTGTGGTGTGCCTATATGTATATGTGGTCCCATGTGTACAGGTGCAAATGGGTGCACACGAATATGGAAATCAGAGGTTGATACCAGGTGTCTTTCTTGATCACTTTCACTTTATATTTTTAGTCTCTCTCTCTCTCTCTCTCCTAGAGCTTTCCAATTTGCCTACTGTAGCTCCCCAAACTGCCACCTAACAGGTGTCTGGCTAATAGGGATCTAAACTCACATTCTCAAACATGCATTTGGTTATTGAGCCACCTTCCCAGGCCTCCATCTTATTTTTTAAAATCATCTTTCACTGAACCTGGAGTTCACTGATTCAGCAAGGCTGGCTAGAGGTCAACAATCCTCTGCCTTTGCCTCCCCAGCATGAGGCCCACAGGTGTGTGCCACTTGCCCAGCTTTTTACATTCGTGCTGGGGTTCCAACCTCAGGTCCTCCTGCTTGTGACACAAACACTTTACCAATTGAGCCATCTCCTCTGTGCCAAAAGTCAGTCCCTTTCTATTATACTAGTAATGAATACAATAGAATGAAGAACAGTATTGCTTTCAGTATCCATCCTTCAAGGTGATGTACTTCGGGGTGAACCGAACAGTGAGCACAGAGGAGCTTCATGTAGAAGACTATAAAGCACTGACGAAAGACACAGCCATGTCCCTGTCTTCACATGAAGATTGCTGCTTGTGGATTGGAAATGAGTGTTTATGTCTGTCTGTTCTTTCTAGCAGACATGGTGGCGCAAACCAAGCACCTCAGCATTTAGGTGCCTGAGGCAAGTGGGGGTCTGTTGGAATGTTGTGGGCTATTTTGGGCCAGTATAGTTAGACTCTCAAAAAGTGTTTCCTTTCTAATTTGGTTGCCGGGGATGGGGCTCAGTGGTAGAGTGCTCAGTGGTAGAGTGCTCACCTATCATGTTCAAGCCTTGTGCTGATCCTAGCACTGTGGGTAGAGGAGGATCTTGGTTTCCAACTTGATCTGTAGATGCTGGTCAAGCACAATAGAATAACAGCTATCTTTGTTTAGTAGATATCAAGTTAATCCTAAGATTTCATGGAAAGCCAAAGGAACCAAAATGCTCAATTCAATTCTGAAACGATTCTGGAGGGTTTACTTCCTTTCATTTCAAGATTTACCATGATGCCACAGTAATCAAGAGCTATAGTTTAGATCAAGACTATCTCTGACAGCTGACCATAACTTGTGGGAGCTCACGGACTCTGGACCGACTGCTAGGGAGCCGGCATGGGACCGACATAGACTCTGCATCTGAGTGACAGTTGTGCAGTTTGGTCTTTTGTGGAGAGAGAGAGGGAGAGAGAGAGAGAGAGAGAGAGAGAGAGAGAGAGAGAGAGAGAGAGAGAGAGAAAATAAACACACCTGTGCCAAGTTACAGTTACATTTTTCACCAATCAGGATTCAACTGGCACAGAATGTTCAACCAAATAGATCCATTTGTTCTTTTGTTGTTAGGTTTTCTTTTAGGAACAGACATTATCTTTTGAGGATTGTTACTTTGAGAGGAAGTTAGTTTCTGGACAGTTCTGGGAACTCCATGGGAACTTGAACTTTGTTTCATCTTACAGGTAAAATGGTTTGAAGTCAAAATGTCAGTGCTTAGGACAAGGAATTTTTGCCTACTTCCTTCAACACTAGTACTCCCAGCACTCAGGAGGCAGAGGCAGGTGGATCTCTGTGACTTTGAGACCAGCCTGAGTGACAGAGCAAATTGCAGGCAAGTCAGGGCTACATAGTGAGGCCCTGTGTCAATAAATAATCAAAAAAAGAAAAAGGAGAAAAGTAAGGAAGGACAGCAAAGGAGAAAGAGGGAGAAAGAGCAGTGCGCTCTGTGAGCTGCTGGCCCATCTTCCCGCCCGGCACCTTTGAGGTTTCGAGCTTTCCAGAGGGGAAGGTGAGCATCTTTCTATGCTTTACAGAACTGACAGAAGTTTGGATGAGGTACAGATTGTTACAAAGTTACTCCCAAAACTTAGTTTTATGACTTTAATTTTATTATTTATTATGTATTTGTGTGTGTTTATGTGCATGTATGAGCAATTGGATGCAGTGCCTATGGAGACCAGAAGAGGGCACTGGATACCCTGGAGCTGGAGATAAAGGTGGCTGTAGGTGACCCAACATGGGTTCTGAGAATCACAGCTGGGTCTTTTGCAAGAGGGGTGTGTGCTCTTAATAAGCACTGAACCATCCCTCTAGCACCCCTCCTTAAATTTTTATTTGGAGGAGTGTTTTCTGAGACATTGTCTCACTATGTAGCCAAGGCTAGCCTGGAACTTGCTATGTAGACCAAGCTGCCCTCAAAATTACAGATATCTGCCTGCCTTTGCTTCCCAAACACTGGAATTAAAGTTGTGAGCCATCATACCTGGCTGTTTGAGATACAGGCTTACACAGTAGCCCAGACTGGACTGGACTCATAGTACTCCTATTTCTGCCTCCCAAACACCGGGATTGCAAGGATGAACCACTAATCTCACCCTAGTTTTAACTTTAAAACCATGGAAATATTTTATATTTTTTTAAAAAGTCGCTAGGCGGTGGTGGTGCATGACTTTAATCCCAGCACTCATAAGGCAGAGGCAGGTGGATCTCTGTGAGTTTGAGGCCAGCCTGGTCTACAGAGGGAGTTCCAGGACAGCCAGAGCTACACAGAGAAACCCTGTCTCCAAAAATAAGGTGAAAAGTGATGAAGACACCAGACATCATCTTCTACATTCATACATGCACGTATGAACATGCACATATACACAAGGATTAAAAATAAATCAGAAATAAAGCATCAGTCCATAAACATAGAAAATAACCAAATAAACCTAATTACAGATCATGATGTTTTTAAGAACTACAATTTCGGCTACATCTGAACAAACGTGAGAAGACAAATTTGGTTGCATGCCCAGGTCAGAGGACAACCTCAGGTGCTGGCTTTGCTTTTTCCTGAGAGACAGCATCTCTGTTGTTTTCCTGCTGCAGGTGCCAAGCTTGTGAGCTTCCAGGAATTCTCTCGTCTCTGCCTCTGTCTCCACTCAGAAAGATTGGGATTACCGGCGTGTGTGCTATGGCCCGGCTGTTACATGGTCCTGGGGATGCCAACAACATGCATACAGCAAGTGCTTTTGTTACCACGGAGCCATCTCCCCAGCCCTTGACAACCACGTTAGTGACTTTCCCCGCTGTGTTTACAATGCCTGTGTGTAAGTGTGGGTGTGTGCACTCCATGACAAAGGTCAGAGGACAGTTTCAGGGATCAGTTTTCTCCTTTTACCTCTGTGGGGGTTCACATTGTCAGACTTACTAGGCAGTGCTTCTGCCTGCTGAACCATCTCACTGGCCCTTCAGTGAGTATTTAAGCACAGCGATGCAAAGCAAACTTTGGCTTCATTCAGGATTATTAACGAAGCTGGCTTTACACTGCAGTAATTCATGTGTCTTCCAGAACAATGACTGTATTGTAAGAGAATCAAAAAATTGCTATAAAGAGAACAGAAATAAAGTTTAAAGTAGAGACACTGAATTTGAAGTATTAATATGAACTCAGTGTCATTTCCCAAGTCAAAAACTTTTAGTTGCGCAACATCAATACAGAGAAGCGCAGGACCTGTGCACAGTGTGAATTCTCACAAGCCGAATACATCTGCCATCAGCACCCAAACCAAGTGACCAGACACTGCTGTCTTCGGAACCCCCTGCTGTTTCTCTCATTAGTACTCCTGGGCAACCCACCCCACCCCAACCACTATCCTGCCTTCTGACTACATAAAAATGTATCCATTTTTGTACTTATTATAGAGGGGATCATAGACTATGGTTGCTTGTTTTTTATGACAGCGTCTCTAGCCTGGGTGGTGGTGGCGCACGCCTTTAATTCTAGCACTCGGGAAGCAGAGACAGGCAGATCTCTGTGAATTTGAGGCCAGCCTGGTCTACAGAGTTCCAGGATAGCCAGGGCTACACAGAGAAACCCTCTCTCAAAAACAAAACAAAGAGAGGGTCTCCTGTAGCCCATGGCGAGCTTGAGCTGCCTGTGTGGCCAAGGCTGACCTTGAACCCCTGATCCTCCTGCCTCTACCTCCTGTGGTTTTAGCCGTGTGCCACTGGGCCACATCCGCAGTGCTGGGGACCAAACCCAGGACTTCCTGCATGCTAAACGAGCGCTCTACCAACTGAGCTACAGTCCAGCCCAGGAAAGCTGTCTTTTATGCCTGCTTATTTTGCTCAGAATTGTGCTGTGGGGGATGTATTTGTATTGTTGCTCACAGGAACACTTGTATTGTTCCTTAGGGTTAAAACTTCCAACGGCTGCAGAAGAGAATCAGGCCACACCCTGGGAAGGGACCTGTATGTGCACTGGTAGCATAAGATCGGAACTTCCCACTAGTGTAGTCTTCTATGTCACTTTAGCAGTGTTTAATAATTGCTAATGTCCCACTCAGTGCAGCTGAGTGACAGTGCACTGGAAACAACTACAATATTATGTGGGATTCCTCTCTGTCTGCTGTGAATACCACTGGTTAATAAAGAAACTGTCTTGGGCCTGCATAGAGCAGAATAGCGGTAGGTGGGAAAACTAAACTAAATGCTGGGAGAAAGAAGGCGGAGTCAAGGAGAAGAGAAACTTGCTGGTGGGCCACGACCTCGTGGTGATGCACAGATTAATAAAAATGAGTTAAATAATATGTAAGAGTTAGCCAATAAGAAGCTAGAGCTAATGGGCCAAGCAGTGTTTTAAATAATATAGTTTCTGTGTGACTATTTCGGGAGTCTGGGCGGCCAGGAAACAAGCAGCCTCCTACAATAAGGTTAAGCAGTCAAATAAGTTTGAATTATTTCATTCTGATGAGACTTTAGTTTCATTTTCTAAAAAAGTATGAGTTCTAATACACAGTACGTGATATTCTCACTTAACTATGGTACTCTTTTAAAAATGCATCACCCAGTAGCCAAGTGTGGAGGTGCATGCCTGTAACCGCAGCACTAAGGAGGCGGAGGCAGACAGTGAATTTGGAGCAGACCAGTAAGACCCTATCTCCAAAACAGAAAGAAAGGAAGGAAGAAGGAAGGAACAGGGAGGGGGAAGGGGAGGGGGAGAGGAAAGGGAGGGGAGGGAAGGAAAGGAAAGTAAGAGAGCAAAGCAAAGCACTACCAGTATGTTCCTAGAAATTCGTCTCAAATATGATCAAGTTTCAGATTTTATTTGAGAAGATTCGGATTATCATACCGTGCAGACCCCAGTATGCAAAGGGCCTAGTTGGGACTAAAGACACTTGAGTTTGCTTCTATTTTACTTTACAGTAAAAAGATCAACTGTGTGGCGCAGTACAGAGAAACAGCTCACAAGAGTGGTCACAGGCGAATCATCTGTTTGACATCACCATCCATAAAAAGTCTTTATTACTGTTAAAAAGGTAATTTTAAAATGTTCATAAGTTTGCAAACACAATTCACTTCACTCTTAAATATGTAGAAAACTTTAAAAGCACAAAAAGGATTGTGAAGGCCTGGACTAGATAATATTTTTTTTTTTTTACTTAATTGTTTTTAATTGTTGGTGGTGGTCTCACTTTGTAGCCCTGGCTGGCCTGGAACTTGTTATGTAGACTAGGTTGGCTTGAACTCAGATTTACCTGCCTCTGTTTCCCAGGATGGAGTTTCTTGTGTGTATATGTCTCTGTGTCATGCATCTGTGCGAGAGGTCAGGGGTGGACTTGGCATTAGCTAGGTCTACCCTACTTTTTGAGCAGGGTCTCTCACTAATTTGGGTTCAGCTAGATTGGTTAGCCAGCAAACTCAAGGATCCTTCCCTCTTCACCCCTGCCCCCCCCCACGTGGGTCTAGTCTATGAACTTCCAGACTGAGTTCAGGGCACTACTTTCCCCTGAAGACTTCCTGTCTTTGTTCACACATTCGCTCAACTCATGATCTCAGAATTCCCAGTGCATCTGACCTATATCTTTGAAGTCTTGTTCAATATTCAAAAAGTGCTACCTCTTTTTCTAATGTCACTTTGATGGTTGAAAACCAAGTAGTGCTGAGTGGTGGCACAGACCTTTAATCCCAGCACTTGGGGGCAGAGGAAGAGGTAGGCAGATCTCTGTGAGTTCAAGGCCAGCCTGGTCTACAGAGCGAGTTCCAGGACAGGCTCCAAAGCTATATACAGAAACCCCGTTCTTTGCTTCTTGTTTTACCAGGAAATCTGCCCCCTTCCTTACTTTCTCTAAACTGGCAGTTAGGGCTGTACGGTTTAGAGATTCGGTGCTTAGTTAGGTGTCGCTGTTGTAGTTTGTCATGCTAGAAGGCACAGAATTCCTTATTATTCTCCATTGGTCCAGAGGCTGCCAGCCCGACCTATTCACTACCAAGTTCAAGCCAGTCTACCACTCAATGGTCTTTACCCCTAGAGCTTCCGTCCTGATGCTGCGACCCTTTAATATAGTTCCTCATGTTGTGGTGACCCCAACCATAAATTATTTTCCTTGCTACTTCATAACTGTAATTTTGCTACTGTTATGGATTATGAATACCTGTTTTCCAATGGTCTTAGGTGACCCCTGTGAAAGGGTTGCTCAACCTCCAAAGGGGTTGTGACCCACAGGTTGAGAACCACTGCTTTATGGTCACATGTTCTGCCTGAGTCTGCTGAACCTCTCTAACAGCTTTCAGTAGCTTTGAGATACAGCTTAGACAGAAGTTCTTTTTATTTATTAATTTTGAAGATGAATTGGTGCCCTGGCAATGCCCTTAGGTGTACAGTATAGACAGAATAAATACCTTTTATACATTCACTCCTTCTGTGAGAGAATTTCCTGAAGTTTAACACCTTTTTCCTCTGATTGAAACCTTTCATGCCGTCACTTGTGTGCAAGAAGCAAAAAAGGATTAAAACCTTTTTCTTCTAGAATTTTCTAATGCCCCCTATCATATTTGCAACGGAAGGGTTCTTCAAAGGGTCCTTAAGAATTCTTGTGAATTCGCTGGTGGTAGGTGAGGTGCGAGTGCTGTCTAAAGGCCTTCTTACACTCCGTACATTTGTACGGCTTCTCACCGGAATGGATTCTCTGATGCTGGATAAGTGACGAGTGGAGCCGAAAGGCCTTCCCACACTCCTGGCAGTCGTACGGTTTCTCACCCGTGTGGATGCTCTGATGTTGAGTAAGCTGCGAGAGCAGTCGGAAAGTTTTCTCACATTCCAAACATTTGTACGGCTTCTCACCAAAATGGATACTCTGGTGTTGAGTCAGCTGTGAGAAGAGTCTAAAGGCCTTCCCGCATTCCTTGCAGTCATACGGCTTGTCCCCGACGTGAATACCCTGGTGGGAGATGAGCTCCGAGTAACGGCGGAAGAACTTCTGGCACTCCGTACACTCGTACGGCTTCTCCCCGGTGTGGATCCTCTGGTGGAGCGTCAGATGATAGCCGCGGCTGAAGCTCTTCCCGCACTCCTTGCAGTCAAAGGGCTTCTCGCCCGTGTGGATCCGCTCGTGCAGGGTGAGCTGCTGCCGCACGCGGAAGGCCTTCCCACACTCGGCACAGCTGTACGGCTTCTCTCCCGTGTGCAGTTTGTGATGCAGCCGCAGGCCCGTGCTGCACAGGAAAGTCTGACCGCACTCCTCGCACTTGTAGCTCGTGCCGGCACTGCTGAGCCTCTGGTGCCGGGTAAGGTGCGCGAACTGGCGGAAGGTCTTCCCACACTGCCTGCACTCGTAGGGCTTCTCGCCCGTGTGGATCCTCTGGTGGAGACTAAGCTGTCCCCGCACGCGGAAGGCCTTCCCGCACTCTTGACACTCATACGGCTTCTCGCCAACGTGACTTCTCTGGTGTCCGCGGAGGTCTGAGCTACACGTGAAGATCTTTGTGCATTTCTTGCATTCGTAGAGCTTGTCAGATGTGTGAATCCTCTGATGTCGGCTGAGGTGGGCGCACTGTCTGAAGGCTTTTCCACATTCTTTACATTCGTAGGGTTTCTCACCAGTATGGATTCTCTGATGGAAAGTAAGCTGTTGGCGGACTCTGAAAGCCTTGCCACACTCCCCACATCCGTAGGGCTTTTCTCTGCTATTTTTCTGATAGAGACCTACAGATGAGAGTTTTCTGTACATAGGTCTTTTTCCAGGGGTGGGTTTTGTCATTTGCCTGGAATGTACTCTGTGAGAACTCTCTTGTTCTTCAAACATTTTATATTCAAATTCTTTCCCATAAAAGGAGTCTTCGAGGCCATGCCTTTTAATTTTTTCCATTATTTCCCATGGAGATAAATTAATTTCATAGGTCTTATTTTCTTGAAATAACACTTTAGTGCTAAACATAGATTCCAGATCTGAGAAAAAAAAAAAACACATGACACTCTCCCAATCTCGATGAAATAAACAGATAAAAGTTTTTAGAACGGGGGCTGGAGAGATGGCTCAGAGGTTAAGAACTCTGGCTGCTCTTCCAGAGGTCCTGAGTTCAATACTCAGCAACTACAAGGTGGCTCACAACCATCAATAATGAGACCTGGTGCCTTCTTCTGGCCTGAAGGCATACATGCAGGAAGAACCCTGTATACATAATTAATAAATAAGTCTTTAAAAAAAAGTTTTTAGAACAGAAACCAAAAACATAACAGAAAGCAAGCTTAAACCAGATGTGACGGCATGTCTGACCCCAGCGCTCCAGAGGCTGAGGAAAACGCTTTAGTTACGCATGCAAGTAAACAGACAGGCCAGCTTGAGCTACTTCGCAAGAGTTTGGCGCAAGACAAGGAAAACAAAACAAGACAAAACCAGCAGCTAAATCGGCTAAATAGCCCCCAAAATAATCATGTGTTTTGAAAATAAGGAGTCTAAGAGGGATAAAGAAATGATGAGACCAGGTTATTTGGATATAGATCAAAATTTGAGAATCTCTACTTAAAATATCTTTTTGAATTGTATGCATTTCATATGTGTTAGCTTGTGTGAGTTTATGTGCAGGAGCCCATGGAGGCCAGATTCCGAGGAACCGGAGTTGCAGGCAGTTGTGAGCTGCCGTGTGGGTTCTGCAAAGGATGCAGGATGGTTATTAAAGCCCTCTTACACGCTGAGGCACTTCTCCAGCATCACTACTTAAAGTTTTTAATGACGTGTCTCTTTAAGCAGAATAAGAATATTTTCCCACGAATAGCATGGCCTGTGTTTACCACATGCGAATTGTTATCCCCTTTGCTCCTTGCAGCTCTATCGCACTTGCTTCCTTTCCACTACTGAAAACAGGGACTGGAGAGATGACTCAGCAGCTAAGGGAACTTGCTGCTCCTGCAGAGGACCTGCGTTCTGTTCCCAGAACCCACATGGCTCAACTGTCTAATCCCTTCTGGCCTCTGCAGGCACTAGGCACACACACATGGGGCACAGGTACACATGTAGGCAAAACAAACACATAAATATGTACAAACACATTCATATTTTTAAAGAGTTTGATACATTTTTATCTTGTCATTTGCCTTGATTTTCTTTGAGACAGGGTTTCATTCATGTTGGCTAGGCTAGTCTCGAACTCAGCACATTACCAAAGATGGCCGTAAGCTTTCTGATCTTCCTGCCTCCATCTCCCTAGTACAGGGTTACAGGTGTGCACCACCATACCTGGTTTTATGTGGTGTAGGGGCTCTTACCCAGGGCTTTGTGCATAGTAGGCAAGCAGTCTATTAACTGAACTACATACCCAGCCCAAGAGCTCAATAATTTTTAAAATAAAAAAAAAGTATTTTAAAAAAGAATTTATGTCATATAGCAACATTATCTGTAACATGCCCAACCTGGAAGCCCTCATCAAGAGAAAAACAACAAAGGAAATACAGATACAGCACTGAATTGAGACTAGACAATCCACAACTACAAGCAACCATGAGGATCAATTCTCCAAGCGCACCAGTAAGTAAACAAACTCAAATGCACACACACACATAATTGAAACTAAAAAGGATGTGGTGTGGTGGCACACACCTTTAATCCCAGCACTCAGGAGACGGAGGATCTCAGTGAGCTCAGGGACAGCATAGTGTATATGGTAAGTTTCAACCAGGCTACATAATGAGACCTAGTCTTCAAATAATATTAATTCATGCACATTGCATTGCTGGAGAAGCAAGCGCAGTTAAGGAGACCTTAAAGACGGATGGGAAACAGGCCATCAGGGATTCTGCAGCAGGGCTGTGGTAGAGCACCTGAGTGGCTCCCATCCTCAGCACCAGCACAAACAAACAAACAAACCAAAGCCGCCTTTATGAATAAAGCATACTTTATGTGCTGAAGGCCTTGGAGTTGAGGGACCCACCATCAGAGCCAACCAGAGCCTCTTCAGGTGGTTCTGTTTTCATACTCACTCTCCTACAATTCCCTCACTCTGATCCCTGCACCTCATTCTAATCCCCCATATCATTACCCTGATCACTTTTCTTCTAGTACTTACAAGGTTACTTTTTCCAGATACAGTTTCACTATGTGGCCCTGGCTAGTCTGGAACCTGTTATTAGACTAGGCTGGCCTCGAGTTCCCAGAGATCCACCTGCCTCCTAAGAGCCGGGACTGAAGAACCACATCCCTAGTCATTTCAGGATATTAATAAACCATTTATTTTTGTTTTATATGGCTGTGTGGTCAGATGGTAAGGCCATGGTTCAACAGATGCTCAACCACTAAGCTACACCCCTAACACAAGCATGTACTTGTTTATTTTTCAACTTTTACATTAATTTTGCCTGCATGCATGTTTGTGTACCATGTGCATTCTGTCCTTGAAGGCCAGAAAAGGCCACATGTCCCCTGGAATAGAAGTTGCAGATGGTTGTGAGCCACAGTGTGAATGCCGGACACCAAACCCAGCTTCTGTGTATTAACCATCAGTGCTCTTAATCCCCATTTGTTGTCTGACTTCATTATATATATAAACTCTGTAAGATGAAAACAATAATTATATTCATAAAAACTGAAATGCAAAGTGGGCACAGTGGCACACACCTGGAGTCCCAGACAGGAGACAATCTGAGACAAGAGGATGAGGAATTCACAGTCAGCCTCATTATATAGTAAAACCCTATCTCAGAAAAAAAAATTTAGGCTGCTGAGATGGCTCAGCAGTTAAGGGCTCTTGACTGCTGAAGAGGACCAGAGTTCAAGTCCCAACACATACATGGTAGTTCATGGCCACCTGAAACTCTAGTCTCCAGGGGATCTGATGCCTTCTTATGGCCTCAGTGGACACCAGACATGCAAGCGATTCACACACAAACATACCAGCAAAGCAGCTACATAAAGGCTATTAAGGAGTGGGGATAAACTAAAGATTATATACCAAGAAATTAGATATAAAACACAGGAAAAATATTCTCACTAGACAAGAAAGCTTTTCCCTTATGGAAAAGGCGGGAAAACGAGAGAGAAGAAACAAATGGCAATCTGGCATAGAGGATATGTCATTGGGGACTCATTCATAAAAGACCTAAGTTTTCTTTCCAAGTTTAATGTCTCTTCCCCATCAGCATCTAAGAGTGCATCCTCCAGCCTTCCCCATCAGTATCTAAGAGTGCATCATCCAACCAGCAGGTGCATGTCAGTCACACATTGCCTCTGCCTGATGAGTGCTTACTCACCTTGGCTCCACCTTCTTTTCTCCTCCCTCACAATCATCCAGGGCTCTTTCCCTTGTTCCAATAGGGTGATCACATCTGGCTTAGAAATGGAACATCCTGCTTGAAAGAACAGAACAGAATATATGTACAGAACGAATCTACTTACCAGGTAGGGTGATACATGGCTGTGACCCCAGCACTTGGGAGGAAAAGGAAGGAGGACCAGGGATGTAGTGTCATGGCTACATAGTGAATGCATGATGAGGTACAGGAGACTTTGTGTGTGGTCAGGGCACATGCAGACTTTTATTCATTATTATTAATTATTATTATTATCATGGTTTTTGATACAGAGTTTCTCAGTGTACCTTCGGTTGTCCTGGAACTCACTTTGTAGACCAAAATGGCCTCAAACTCAGAGATCCACCTGCCTCTGCCTCCCGAGTGCTGGGATTGAAGGCATGCGCCACCACCACCCAGCTGTTTAATTTAGTTTTTTTAACTTTTATTTTTATGTGTGTGGGTGTTTTGCCTGCATGTGTATCCATGCACCATGTGCATGCAGTGCTCTCAGAGGCCATAGGAGGGCGCTGGATCCCCTGGAACTGGAGTTACAAATGGCTGTGAGATGCCCTTTGGATGCTGGGAACCAAACCTACATATTCTGCAAAAGCAGCCAGTGCTCTTAACTTATGAGCCATCTCCCCAGGATCCAAAGAAAGATTCTTTAGTCAATTCTTCAAAACAACAATGGCTCTCACGGTAGGAAAACACTAGAATTTAAAGTCTTTTAGTATCAAGGGTAGAGACATGATTTTATTTTCATTTAAACTCATACAACTCCATCCTTTTAAAATTTATTTTTAGTTATAATTATGTATTTGATTTATGTGGGATCATGAAAGTGTTTCACAGAGGTGCCCATTCCAAACCATGAAGAGAGGGTCTCCCGGTTGTCAGCACACACGCTGTGCGACAGTGACCCGAGGTGAGCTTACCCAGTGACACCAGGTGGCTGTAGTTCTCCATCATCACATCTTTGTACAGATCCCGCTCATGAGAATTCAGGCATTCCCACTCTTCCTGAGAAAAGTTCACAGTCACATCTCTGAACATCACCTCACTCTGAAATGACAAGCCCGTGTACTGTGTGTAAGATAAAATGGGATAAATGTACTGTGGGAGGGGGTTGTCTAAGTTACTGTTCTGTGGCTCTGAGGAAGCACCAAGACCAGGCCAACTCTAATAAAAGCATTTAATTGGGGCCTTCCTTGTAGTTTTAGGTGGGTCCATGATCGTCATGGAAGCAGACAGGCACGGCTCCAGAGCAGCAGCTGAGAGCTTTACATCCTGATACACAGGCAGCAGGCAGATGACAGACAGACAGACACACACACAAGAGAGAGACAAAGAGACAGAGAGACAAAGACTTGGGCTTGGTGTGGGCTTTTGAAGCCTCAAAGCTCACCCCATAACATAACTTCTCCAACGAGGCCACACGGCTTAATCCTTCCCAAATATTCCTACTAACTAGGGACCAAGTTTTCAAATATATGTGTTATGGGAACTTTGTTTATATCATGGTCTGTTGTCTAATTGAATAGAGCATTTGTTTCGAGAGGTGGGGTTCACATTCAGCTGACCGGAAATTAATCAGAGAGACCTTGGTGGACTCAGGAGAGAGAAAGAGAGGCCCCTGGGAAGAAGAGGTGGGGCTGGAAGGTCAAGAGCACTGCTGTCCTGCGGAGCCAGAGTTCCCAGTGCTCACACTGAGTACGCATAACACACGCTTGCAAACACACACACACACACACACACACACACACACACACACACACATACATACACATGGTGGCTCAGAACCACCGGTAATTCCAGTTCTAAGGGATCTAATATCCTCTTCCTATATTGAGGGCTCAAGCATGCATGCAGCGCACATATATACACTCAGTCACACTCACACAATAAAATTAAGTAAATATTTAAAAAGGTAAGACTGTATATGTGCCTCGCAGATCATCTTTTACTGTGTCAACAATGGAAAATTTAAATTACATATGTAGTAACTGCTCATAATGTAATTCTGTGTTTAAATCACATATGTAGTAACGGCTCACAATGTAATTCTGTGTTTAAATCACATATGTAGTAACGGCTCACAATGTAATTCTGTGTTTAAATCACATATGTAGTAACGGCTCACAATGTAACTCTGTGGGAGCAGTGACATTTTAAGGAGAGGTTTTCTGTTCTTCAGGGGTTCACATCAAGTAAGCTCCTGTCAGGGACCGATTTGGTCAGTGCACTGTCGGATGAAGATGGAGAGAAGGGGCACAGAGCAGGCAGATGCAGGGGCTCCATCCCCCAGTCTAATGGAAGACTGGGGAGCAGCCATAGGATCGGATTCTGTTAGGAAGCTTCAAAATAACAAATGAGAGTGTTTGCACAACCTGACAGACCAAAAATGACAGGGCAGCCAAGAGGGTGCACTGGGTAAAAAGCTGTCGCGGCCAAGCTAGGTGACAAGAATTACATCTCCAGGACACATGGGTGGAAGGAGAACTGGCTCCTTTTCCCTGCACAGACACCTGCGGCACATCCCCCGCCCCAGACAAAATGAATAAACACAAATAAATAAATGCATGCGCTTTATCCCTGGGACCCACATGGGAAGCTGAGGATTTGGGGTCTATCCTCAGGACAAACCAAGTAGAAGGAGAGAACCAACTCCAAAAGTTGTCCTGACAGTCACGTGTGTGCCACAGCATGCTATGTCCACATGTACAAGCACACGTGTCCCACAGCATGCTAATGTTCACATGTACAAGCACACATGTGTCTCACAGCATGCTTATGCCTGTATGTGCATGCACACGTGTGCCACAGCATGCTTATGTCCACGCGTACATGTACACATTGTCCCACAGCATGCTCATACCCATATTGCATGCACACACACATGTACCACAGCAGGCTCAAGCCCATATGTGCATACACACAGGCAGCATAAATAAATAGTGTAACTTTTTAAAGACAGAATTTGAGATACAGAGAAACCAACTTACATGAGCCATGATTCTAGAATTGCAAGAACTGGCTTGTCCTTCCTCAAGGATCACGCCCTGGAGAAGCCGTTCAGAGCTAGACCTGGGGAAGAGTATGCATCCATGAGATCAGAGCTGCCTAAGAGCTTCCAAATTTTAAGTGTCAGTGTATCCCATTCTACCCTTCTTACATGTAACTCAGATTTCTAATACAAACTGCGGGAGGTGGGAGGTGGCTTACATGTCCTTTATGCCTTCCTCAAAACTACGGGGCAATCAGCTGCAAAATGTGGCAGTGAGCCTTCAGGATGCACTGGGGTCACCTAGAAGACCGCGCGAGATGGTTCTTCCAGGGATCTAAGTTCAATCCTCAGCACCCACATGGTCCTCACAGCCAATTTGTTACTCCAGGTCCTCCCGAACACATGTCGGTGGCGCACATACATGTAAACAGAAATAAGTTTTAGAAGAAAGAATGTGCCTTCCTGGCTTTTGTTTGTTCTGCAGTCTGGAAAAGAGAGAGCTCACAGGCCTGCACGAGCTGGGAAAGGGCTCTGTTGCTGAGCGACAGCCCCAGCCCTTGCATTTGTAAAAATTCCCCAAGAAACGCAGCAGCTGATCCAAATGCCACACACTTAAGAACAACCAGAGAGCCAGGCGTGGTGTCGCAAGCCTTTGATCCCAGCACTCTGGAGGCAGAGGCAGGCAGATCTCTGTGAGTTTGAGACCAGCCTGGTCTACAGAGAGAGTTCCAGAACAGCCAGGGCTACACAGAGAAACCCTGTCTCAAAAAACCGACCAGTGCAGGGGAGGAGGATGGGCCTCAGCGGTACCTCCAGCTACTAACCTCACTTAAATAACATGCAGGCCTTGTTAGCATAGGTATTTCAGTATTGGAGAACCCTAAGAAAAACGGGCCAACTATATGTATACAGCACGTGAGTAATCAAGCATAGAATCCCACATCCACTGCACTAAAAAGGTCTCTGCTCACTGAAAATGTAGGGAAATTCTCAGACCCTGAGCAATGAATAATTCATTCTTTTTTGTCTTTTTATTTTTCAGACAAGGTCTCAATGTGGTCCAGGCTGGTCTTGAACGCCTCATCCTCGTGGAGTGAGTAGCAGCGACATCACTCACAGAATTGAATAAAACATTTTCACAGAGAGGTTTCAAAGGGGAGATTAACGTCATGTCCTAAAAATTCAGACATACTTCACAGAAACACAGAGGCACCAGAAACTCACATGTAATCTCGCTTTTAAATAGAAGCAGCGGCCTCTTCCCAAGACCTGCAGGCTGGAGATGCAGAGCAAATTCAAGGCACTCTGGGCCTTCTTCTTTTTCTTTCGGATGGGGTTTCTTGCAACTCAAAGTCAGGCGGCAGAAGATGACCTTGACTGTCTTATCCTCCTGCCTCCACCTCCCAAATCCTGAGATCACAGGCGTGTGCCACCACGCTTTTCTGAACTTGGTCAGAGCCCCCTTCCACGCTTCAGGGATCCCAATTGACCCCACCCGTATGCACCACAGCAAGCGACAGGGAGACTGGAGGCAGTCCACGGTCACTCGTGTCCGAATCTGCTGCTTCGGCTAGCCTGTTCAGCGGACACCCGGGTTACCACCACCCCTGGGACTGCCCGGCCTCTAGTTCCGAGATGTCCCGCGGCTCTCAGCTCCCCGAGGCCTGCCCAGCATCTAAGATTCCCACGTTCTGCACAGGGTGTCTCCACAGTGCAAACCGACCCCGACTTCCCTCTCCGTCCTAGTCCGCAGCCAGGTCGGGGTTTAGCAGCAGAGCGTCAGCACGATAGGCTGCACCCACGGATGGCCACCTGAGTGCCCTCGAGTCCCCTAGAAGAGCGTAGGCCTTGGAGCCGGGCTCACCCAACTGACGGACGCGGCGCCCGGACAGTGGGTCCCGACTGCGCCGACACGACAGCGGTCGGTGACCCTGGCCTCGGCGCTGCAGCGGTGGCACCGACTTGCTACTGAGGGCTCTGGGGGTTCTGATCTCAAACTGGAAAGTCCCGGCGCAGCCTGCTTCTTTCACGGGGTTCTGGACTCCCCGCCCTACAGAGACTGCGAGCCCCGCCCCCAGCTCCTGGAACGGTGGTGGGGGTGGGGGCTTGCGACAGTGCGCAGGCGCACAAGGGACCCGTGGCGTGAGAGAGGCTTTGATGGCATCCTGCACCGGCAGTGGCAGAGGGAATTTGGCGCCAGGATCCAAGGTTGTGCCTAAATGACTTAGATCGTGACTCTGACGCTGAACAAGCTGACACCCTAATGCTTCAAAAGGTCCAGAGTGGAGCGCTTGCTGAGCAACCACCCTTAGACATCTGCTTACTAGTTTTGGCACCTGTTGCTTGTTTTTGTTTTGTTTTGTTTTTGTTTTTGTTTTTTGTCTCCCTAAATGGCGCTGGATCTCGCCAGGGAGGCCAAGCTGACCTTGAACTTACAGTGCTGGCATAAAGGCACACATCACCACACCCCTACCTGAACCACTTTTAGGGCTGTGCTAAGATTGTCTATTAGTTTTTCTTCCTTTCTTTAAAACTATCCGAGATAGTCTCTCTACGCAGCTGTAGCAAGCATAGAATCTGGCCTCAAACTCAAAAATCCACTCACCTTTGTTTCCGTTGTGCTGGAATTAAAGGCATGCACCGCTGCTTTGGGCACCGTTTTCTTTTCATAAAGGAGACTAGGGGTTTAATATAGCCTGAAGCACCGGTCGGTGGTGGTGCATTCCTTTAATCCTAGCCTTCGGGAGGCAACATATATATGTACACACACACACACACACACACACACACACACACACACGTTGAAGCACTCGGGTTAGGAGGACGCAAAAGGACAGCACGCCTGAAACCATGGAACCATGGGTACAGGCTTCTCTAAAAGACTGGTTTTCATGATATTCTTACGTTCTTATGTAAGGAAGAGCTTTCCTTTTCATCCATTTCTTCAGTCTAAGTAGCATGTATTCGTGGGTTCTTAACATGTTGTGATCGATTTCTTTCATTTTGATGCCTGTATTTTCCAAGATTTGGCTTGTGGGAGCCCCTGAAGTTGAACATTGGTGGGTTTTTCATTTGACCTACAGCCCAGGCTAACCTGGAACTCGTGATTTCTTTCATTCTGCCTCCCTTCCATTGGTATTACAGGTGAAAGACACCACACTTGGTTATTGGATACTTTGTCTTCTGGTCGCTTGCTAACACTGCTTTTTGTTTTGTTTTTTGTTTCGGTTTGTTTTTAGCATTGTGGTAATCATTAAATACTTCAGGGAGTTGGGGAGGTGGCTCAGTGCTTAAGAGCCGGCCGCTCTTCCAAAGGACCCAAGTTCCGTTCCCAACATCCATATGGTGGCTCACAAATGTCTGTAACTCTGTCCCAGAAGATCCATGCACTCTTCTGGTTTCCATGGGCACTAGGCAATGCATGTTATGCACATACATACATGCAAGCAAAACACTTATACATATAAAATGTAAAAAACAAAACGCATTTCAGTTTCATCATAGGTCCTAGCCAAAAGTATGAAAAGCAAGACAATTTAATTATTCACCTTGGGTATGGTGCGTGTATGTATGTGTTTGAGTTCATGTGTGTGCCATGGCACACACGTGCAGGTCAAACAACCTGAGAAAGTTTGAAGCAGAAGGATTGTTGAGGTTAGCCTGGGCTACTGAATTCCAACCTGGGTTACATACAAAACAAGACCCTGTCTGAAAGTAGTGGGCTAGATCAATGGTAGAATGCTTGTGTAGTGGGCAAAAGGCTAGAGGGTCCAATCCCCAGCATTGAGAAAGCAGGAAAAACACATTCATGCTAGTGATGACACAGCTTTATAATTTAAATAACTCCAGAGGCAGAGGCTGAGGCAGGAGAATTACAAGTTCAAGGCCTGTATTGGCAGCTTTGTGTAACTGTCTCAAGAAACAAAAAACCCACAAATGTAAAAACATTAGAGACAATATGTAGCCAGTGTTCAGATTTAACTGCTGACAAGATCTGTGTATTTGCTACTGGTCTCTCACTACATTAAACTGAGACAGGGTCTTTGTCCAGGCTGGCCTCTTCCTCCACTGATGATCCTATTCAGCATCCTAAGTAGTTAAGAAAGGCACCTACCTCTTTCTTTTGGGTCTAGGGGAGGCTGACTACAGAGCCTTGTCATACCCAGGTCATTGTCATGAGCTATGACCTCACCTGCTCTGTGATGACAGCTTGGTGAGCTTTAGATGACTCCAGGCACAAACGCTCCAATTTCCCACCTTGGTTTGTGATCTTTTTGCCTCCCATCTCCAGGGTGCTGGGAGTACCGCTGTGCCACCGCTATATGGTTTGTGAAGGGCAAATCAAATGGGGAACTCAACCAGGCTTTTGTGAATACTAAGCAAGCAAGCTACCGAGTTCATCTCTAGCCACTGCTGTGCGTTGCCCCCTGCCTCTCTGATTTTTGAGACAGGGTTTTACTGTGTAGCCCTGGCTGTCCTGGAACTCACTCTGCAGACAAGGTTGGCCTTGAACCCAGGAAGATCCCCCTGCCTTTGCTTCCCAAGTCCCAGGACTAAAGGCATGTGCCACAACCTCCCAGCTGCTTTTCCTTTTGTAGGACTAGGAACCTGATTCAGTTTGACTCGATACTTTGCTTTATTTGCAGTATGTGATGAGAATATATAGCTGGTAAAATATGCTGTTTCATATGCTGCTTGCGAATGGCAGAGTATACAGCAATCTGACCTCTCTTCTTACACATACAACAGTTTAATGGAATCTGCTCTGTGCCTGGAAAAGTTGAATAAAATGCATGGCTTTAGGGGATCACCTGTTGCTGTGGTAAGACTGACAAAAAGCAACGTAGGGGAGAAAGGGATTTATTCAGCTTACAGATTCAGGTTACAGTCCACCATAATTACAGGGGTTCCAAGGCGGGAACTTAAAGCATCACATCCACATGGAAACAGAATAAATTCATGGGCTGTTGCTTGTTTGCCAGCTTTCTTTACTTTTATGTCATTCAGCGCCTAGTCTATGGAATGGTGCCAACCACAGTGGGCTGGGTCGCTCTACACCAATTAACCAACACAACAACCCACTAGACAACAGGCCATGTAATGAATTAGGTCAGTATGATGAATAACTAGGCCAGTTCAAAAATAACAACTATACTTTAATGACTATAATGGGAAAAACTCACGCTACAAGAATGGAAGGTCTGATTTCCTATATGTCTGCGGGCACCGTGCAGAGAGGGTGCGCACCTTAATTCTCCCAGTTTTTCCTCCTCCACTGCAGGTAGCCACGCCTTAATTAGATGGGATTGGTTGATAGGGTTTCCCCATCATCTCCCCCTTTTGTCTAAACAAGATCGATCCAAACCCAATACAACTATATACAATAGGAACAGATACCAAATATAAAATTACAAACAATAAACAATATCAAGCAAGGAACGCATAACAAAAGTTTTACTAAACATTCTATTTCAAGGAGTCTAAATATTGCAATTGAAATGAAGCTTGGCTAAATCATGAGGAAGGTAACTACAATTATCTAATCTTCAACTCCGTCAACGATCTGAGAAGGGAAACAATATTACTTGAGTGAACAGGAAGTGCAATTGAGAAACTTCCAAAACGTGCAACAAATGACAGAGACAACTGACTACCTGGGCAAACACCCAAAGTCTCATTTGCAATGTTGAAGCAACCAACTTTGAATTTTTTTTTATGGTTTATTTAACTTTATCTTATGTGCATTGGTGTGAAGGTGTTAGATCCCCTGGAACTGGATCTTCAGTTGTGAGCTGCCATGTGGCTGCTGGGAATTGAACCCGGGTCCTCTGGAAGAGCGGTCAGTGCTCTTAACCGCTGAGCCATCTCTCCAGCCCCTGAAGCAACCAACTTTGGCTAAGGCCTAATGTAACTGACATACCATTTTCAAAGGCAAGAAACTTTTCAAAACTATCTTACCCTGTCTGGGCAGGATATGACAGTACTGTTTTATCCATTTACAGATACTCTGTATCTCTGTCAGTGGTTGCGGTATGGGCATTTCTTTGCCCAAAGGCCAGTTCTGCCAAGAAGAAAGGCTCCAGGTGGAGTGTCTTTGGTGCTCAACATTCTCTCAGGAATAGATCAGTGTTGCCAAGAGTGATTGTGTCTCACTACCACGGAACTCTAAGTTAGAATAAAGACCATTTTCTACAGCTCTTTGAAGAGGTTGAAGATTATCTATCTATACTGAATATAATCTCTATGTATCTAAAGAATCTAATTAGTCTAATTATAAATATGACAAAAATAGATGACTTTTGATCTATAATCCTCAATACCTATCTAATTTAAAGACCAAGACAATAAACAACTGTGCAATAAATGAGGACAATGACCTTCAAATGTAAACAATGTATAAGTATCTTGATCAGAGGTAGTAATGTACATTGCGATATGGTAGATATATATATTTATGTATATATATATATATATATCAATACATAAACAATGTTTTAAACAGAGGTAGAAGCATACATGCATACAATATTTAATAAATTTAACTTTATATCAATATTCAAGAATTAATACCAATATAATTGTCTAAAAACAATAACTCACAAATACCAATCTATTATCCCATCATCCAATTATCCCTTTTTTTTTTTCAAAAAGATCCCTGAGCCTAAAAATTTCCTCAACCATATACCAATTATAATAAATCCCTAAATGATGTCCCTAAGCCTGAGGGCAAACTTTGCTGGGAGAGGGGACATCGTCTTCTAAAATTGCTTCCAGCTGTCATGGGGGTGACGTTCTTTCTAGGGGATCCTGTGAGAGTAAAATGATGGTTAAATTCCAAGATTAAGATTTGGCCTGATAAAACTGTAAATAGTCTCTGAGTATTTTGTGGAGGTCTGGCCAGAAAGTTGTAAAAGATGTGCACCATTTTAGCTAACCAAATTGGAACCGTCTCGTGCAGCTGGTACTCAAAACAGGTCTTGTAGTAGCACTATCAGCATCATGACATCATATCAACCAGGTGGAGTTGTTGTTGTGGGGCCCCATCTTCTTCCTGGAAACTTCAAAGATTGCTGCAGGGAAATTTATTGTTTATTATGGAAAACTTAAGCATTATTTATATAGACATACATATATATTCAATGAAAGGTATGATAAAGACAAAAATAGATGCGAAGAAAGGCAAAGAAGTTTTATAAATTATGTTTTCCTTCTGTCCCATATCATGGCTCTTGACATGAGACAGAAACTCTGGGTTGTCTCTTAACAACAGGCTTGGAATTAGAGAGGGACTGACCCAGAGTCCAACTCCAAGACCAGCTCTATATATTTATTAATATAAATACATTTATATATATCTAAATGTATGTTTTGAAAATTTTCACTTACAGAACCTATTCGATTTTCTTGCTGATCCTTATTGGGCTGTAAATTGTTTCCATCTGTCAGTATTCAAACATCCAGGGTCCCTTGAATTTTTTGAAGATGAGTGTTTTCCTGAGGAGATAAGAACAGAACCCTGCCCCCATCCTTACCACCTGTATGATTATCATCATTGTGGATGAGCTGTCATTTCTCCTTTCCAAGAGGTTTCTCCTCTTCAAACCGAACCTTTATTAATTTCGATGGTATCCATAATTTTTCTTCTCCTGTAGAAACAAGAACAAAACCCCTTCCCGAACGCAGCACATCTCCTGGCTTCCATTGCGAGGTCAGCACATCCTTGAAGTAAACCGGTTGATTTAATTCAGCAGACTTTTCCATTATCCAATGTTTTTCTGCTGCCGTTGTCCCTTTCTCATTAGCGTTAAGAAAATTTAAGGTTAATAAAGCATTATGTAATCTATTTCTGGGGGCATTTTCCACCCCTTTCTGCTTGTGTAACATACCCTTTATAGTTTGATTTGATCTTTCTATAACTGCTTGACCTATAGGATTGTGTGGTATACCTGTAACATGCTTAATATCATAATAAGCAAAAAACCATTTCATTTTCCTAGAGAAAATTATCTGCCTTTATTTGTGCAGGTATACCCATGATGGCCATGACTTCTAATAAATGTGCAATTACTGAATCAGCTTTTTCTGAGCTTAAAGCAGTTGCCCACTGAAAATCTGAATAAGTGTTAATGGTGTGGTGTACATATTTTAATTTGCCAAATTCTGCAAAGTGGAACATATCCATCTGCCAAATTTCATTCCTTTGAGTACCCTTTGGGTTAGTCCCTGCAGGTAGTGGTGTTTGGTTATAGAAAGAACAAGTAGGGAATCTCTTTATAATCTCCTTAGCTTGTTGCCACATTATAGAAAATTCTTTCTTTAAACCTTTGCTATTGACATGATTTTTTAAATGGAATTCAGAGGCCTGCAGAACACTTCCAGTCAATAATTGATCAATTTCTGCATTACCTTATGCTAGAGGACCTGGCAGACCTGTATGGGATCGGATGTGTGTTATGTACATAGGGCAAAGCCTATTCCTGATCAGGTCTTGCACCTGTATAAACAATGAAGTCAGTTCTGTATCATCTGGTATAAATTCAGTGGTTTCAATATGTAAGATAACTCTTTCTGCATATTGCGAGTCAGTAACTATATTAAGAGGTTCTTTAAAATCCCTTAGCACCATGAGAATGGCATATAATTCTGCCTTCTGGACAGAATTATAAGGGCTTTGTTCCACTTTACTTAATTCATCTGATTTGTAACCTGCCTTCCCTGATTTATTTGCATCAATATAAAATGTGCAGGCTCCAGTTATTGGAGCATCACATACGATTTGAGGAAGAATCCAAGAAGTTCTCTTTATAAGGTTAAGCCTATCACTTTTGGGATAGTTGCTATTAATTTCTCCCAAAAAGTTAGCACAAGCTCTTTGCCATGGTTCATTGTCTTCCCATAACTTTCTTATCTCATCAGTAATGAAAGGCACTATAATTTCTGCTGGGTCTATGCCTGTTAGCTGATGAAGTCTCAATTTACCTTTTATAATTAATTCAGAGACTTTTTCCACATAAGTTTTTAATTTTTTACTTGGTTTATGTGGTAAAAAAGATCCATTCTAAGATAATATCATCTCTCTGCATTAAAATTCTGTGTAGGAGAAATTCTGGAAGGCAATATGAAGAGAATACAACTAAGATTTGGATTCACCCTATCCACATGTGCCTCCTGTAATTTTTCCTCTACTGTTGTCAGTTCCTTTTCTGCTTCAAATGTTAATTCTCTCGGACTATTCAAGTCTTTATCACCATCTAAGGTTTTGTTTAAATGAATTATTAGATCAGGTGTTATCTCAACAGCCGGTCATAGGCTGGAGATGTCTCCTAACAATCTTTGAAAGTCATTAAGAGTTCGTAACCACTCTCTCCTAATTTGTGCCTTTTGTGTCCTAATTTTCTGTAAACCTATTTTATAACCCAGGTAATTGACAGAATCTCCTCTCTGTATTTTTTCAGGAGCAATCTGCAATCCCCATTTAGGTAAAACTATCTTTACTTCTTCAAACATTCTTTCTAAAGTATCCATGTTTGAATCAGATAGCAAAATATCATCCATGTAATGGTAAATTATAGACTTAGGAAATTGCTTATGTATTATTTCCAATGGTTGATTTACAAAATATTGACACAGGGTGAGGCTACTGAGCATTGCCTGTGGGAGGACGGTCCACTGGTATCTCCTAGTAGGCTGAGAATTATTATAAGTAGGCACTGTGAAGGTAAACTTTTCTCTATCTTTTTCTTGTAAAGGAATAGTGAAGAAACAATCCTATAAATCAATAACTATGAGAGGCCAGCCCTTTGGTAACAGAGAGGGCAGAGGAATTCCTGATTGCAGGGGGCCCATAGGTTGAATAGCCTTGTTGATAGCTCTAAGATCTGTCACCATTCTCCATTTTCCAGATTTTTTTCTTAACAACAAATATAGGAGAATTCCAAGGGCTGGTAGATTCTTCTATATGTTGAGCATCTAATTGCTCTTGTACCAGCTGTTCTAAAGCCTGCAACTTTTCTTCAGCTAAAGGCCATTGCTTAACCCATATTGGCTTCTCAGTCAACTATTTTAAAAGCAGGGCTGTTGGTACATCTGAAGGGTTATCAATTGCTTTGTGTTCTTGTACATCCCGAATGGCCGGTGTTCGTCGTCTGTAATACCTTGTAATATTTTCCTCAGAAACATAAGCTTTAGGGGCTGTAGGAATGTTAATCTGGTTATTCCATTGCTGCAATAGGTCACGACCCCACAAATTCACCACAATATTGGGTATATATGGCCCTAGTTTTCCTATTTGCCCTTCTGGCCCTATGCATTCAACCCATCTCATGCTTTGTCTTACCCGAGATAGGGTTCCAATTCCCATGAACTGAACATCTACCTCCTGAAGAGACCAATTCGGATGCCAAGATTCTGGAGTAATGATACTTACATCTGCATCTGTGTCTAATAAGCCTTCAATAAAAATTCCATTTATACACACTTTTAGCTTTGGTCTTTGTTCATTTATGGAGGTCTGCCAGAATATACATTTCCTCTGTCCCACCAGAGTGCTAGACTCATTCTCCACATTTATCTCATCATTCAGACCATTATTGCTTTCAATAGCGGGCATGGGATCTTCTAATTTTCCTGATGAGACACGTTCTCCACAGTAACTGGAAATGACTGGACCACATTCGTCATGGGGGCCTGTGAGAGGCCCCCCATGGCGTTTCCCGATGGTATCAGGTTGCCTTGTCTATCTCTTGTTGACCTACATTCATTAGTCCAATGTCGGCCTTTGCCACATCTCCTACATAAACCTGAAGGCTGAGTCCTCCTATTCCTGTCATTCCCAGAGAAGGCATTATTCCTAGAAATCCGTTGTCTACAATGCCTTCTCATATGTCCCATTCTACCACAATTAAAACATTTGGTATTTTGATTTCTCCTCTTACCATTAGAGATTGCTTCTCCTACCCACACTTCAGTACCATAGTCAAGTGTCTCGACATTCATTGTATGCAAGACCCATTCATCCATGGGTGCTGATCTGATCTTTAAAGGCCCCAGGATCCTTTTGCACTCTATGTTGGCATTCTCATAAGCCAAAGATTCAATTATTATACATCTAGCTTCTGGGTCAGTTATCCCTATTTGTACGGCCCTAGTTAGTCTTTGCAAAAAGTCACTAAAGGGTTCTCTCTGACCCTGTTTAACCCTGAGATATGATTCTACTCTCTGTCCTGGTTCCTGGACCCTGTCCCAAGCCTTTAAAGCTGCTGTGGTACATGCGGACAGGGTGTGGTCATCATAAAGAGCTTGGTCCTGAGGATCAGAGTAAAGTCCATCACCTAGAATTTGATCTAGGGAATTTTCAGCTCCTTTCGCTCTTTCCTGTTGCTCTAAAATCCTCGCTTCCTCTTTAAGAAAGCATCTCCTGTGCAATTGCGGTCCATTTTCTAGGACAGCTGAGATCAACTGAGCCCAATCATGAGGTGTGGCTTTGTTACTGAAAGCCCAGGTTTTGACCTCTAACAAAGGACGAATGTAGTTCATAAGTCACAATTGCTTGTTCAATTTCTTTTAAATCACTCATATGTACGGGCTCCCATGTATATTCCTTGATAACCTTAGGGTATTTGAAGCCTGATACTTTTTCTGATGTTATTACTGGAAAGGCAGGTAGAACTCTGGGGAAAGTATCCCGAGGAGTTTTACGTATTGACGAAGTTAAATTTTGCCTTTTTACCTTTTCCTCCTGGTCATCAAAGTTGATAATTTCCTCAATCCTTTCAAATCTGTTTATCACTGCCTTTTGCAAAGTCTGGATCTCCTGTCCAGTATTCTGCTCTAATGCCCTCATTGAGGATTCTAAGGCATGAAGTCTGTCCATTAGAGATAATGTCTCATCCTTGGACATAATCTTCATTGCATGCATATTACCTTCTTGCAGAGACATTCTATCAGTCAATCTGTCATACCCCTTCGACAGAGTCTGATTAATACATTCAACAGTGCAAATTCTCTCAAATAATGTTTAAGCACCCATTGTCATGGACTGAGTCATATGTGCCAAATCAGGTGTTTCTCCAGAGTGCTGAATCTCTCTTTAAATGAATGACTATTATGTGTCAAATCAGCTGTTTCCTTCTCCATAGTGCTAAATCTCTCTTTAAATGCATTACTATTATGTGTCAAATCAGCTGTTTCCTTCTCCAGAGTGTTAAATCTCTCTTTAAATGAATTACCATCAGACTGTACCTTTTCCAAATATATCTCAGTTGACTGAGTCCTGTTAAGCAAAGACCTAGCATCCTCCTTCAGATGTGAAATCTCTTTTTTGAAAAGTTTGGTATCAGTCTGGACCATTCCTAAAAGCAGCTCATTTGACTGAGTTTTGGTATTTAAAGTGTTTGTATTGTCCTGTAGGTGTATGACCTCCTCTTTAAGGAGCTTGGTACCAGTTTGAATCATGTTTAAAAGTACCTCAGCTGACTGAAAATTGTTAGTTAAGCGGTTGTATCCTTCTTTAGATCTCCAATTTCTTTTCTAAGAAGCCTGGATTCAGTCTGTAAAGATTGCATAATCTTCCTATTGTCAAACCATATTTTTAAGAAAAAAATATATAGGACAAAACCAAACCCTAAGAATAGCAGTGTAGGAGGTACATCATATGCATCTTTTAAGACCTCACCTATGGTGTAAGTGAAAAGGCTATTGAAACCTTGGACGGTTAGATTGTCTGACATATTGCCCTTTTCTCAAATCTCACCTGTGGCATAATCAATTGGAATAGGTGCAATAACCGTTGCTTGCCAGTAGGTGTTGCAGTGCAATTGAATTCACGTGCTTGGTTCAGATCTGAATTTAGGTGGAATAGGGCTGAAAAATATATTCAAATCAAGAAGTCTTTTAGTATAAATCACAGACTGTGTGCTCTGTGAAGGTCTGTGGCTGTTCAATAGTCTCCCACTCCAGCGGCACAAACTAGGTGCAGCAGGATTTGTGGCCATGGAAGTGCACTGGGAAAGTGCACGGGAATGGCCTTTGCCCACAGCAGCAGCGGTGGCAGTGGGCTGGATGCTGCGTAGGGTGACACTGGATACACCTATAGGACAATACTTGGTGGCATGAGTGGCAGCCGGAGTGAGCTGCGTGGGCAGCTGGGGGGAGCTGGGACAGTCTATATCCAAATGAATGCAGCATGGCCGTGGCTGGCCAGAGATCCTACTGGCCCCTCTGCGTGGCGGCAGATGGCCAGAGCTGCAACAGGCTTTAAAAGCCCCATGAACCGGGCACCAAGTGTAATGAATTAGGTCGGTACGATGAATAACTAGGCCAGTTCAAGAATAACAACTATACTTTAATGACTATAATGGGAAAAACTCACACTACAAGAGTGGTAGGTCAGACTTCCTATATGTCTGGCAGGCACCGCGCAGAGAGGGTGCGCACCTTAATTCTCCCAGTTTTTCCTCCTCCACTGCAGGTAGCCACGCCTTAATTAGATGGGATTGGTTGATAGGGTTTCCCCATCAAGGCCAACCTGATTTAAGTAATTCCTCAGAAAGACTTTCTTTCCTTGAAGTTGATTCTAAGTGTCAAGTTGAGAGTTAAAACTAACAACATACTTAAGACACGTAAGCATGCAACAACTTTCAGGGCTTCTCCTCCATCCACAGGCCAATCATGCTCATCCAGGTATCGCCCACTTCCACAGAGTTCTGAAGGCATGATCCCAAGGCTAGTCAGCTCCAGAGTAAGAAATTCTTCATTTAAAAGTTCACATTTTTGAAGGACATAACTTGAAGTTGGCTGTGATGGCCCGTGTCTGAAACCTTAGCAATCAGGATGCGACAGAAGGATCCTGTAGGTCGAGGGCAGCCTGGGTCTCTTTGTTGACTACTTTCTACCTTCTTTTTTTGAGGCAGGATCTCTCCTACATATGGAACTTGCTGACTGAGCTAGACTGGCTGGCTGTGGAAGCCCCATGACCTGCCTATCTCCCCTTTTCTTCCTCCCTCCCCCACAATGTAGCCATGGAAGCACACTGCTTCTCCTTGGTATTTGATGTGAGTGCTGGGGATCAAAATCCAGGTGTGAATCCTTGTTTGGCAAGCACTTTCCTGACAATTGCTCCAAGTCCCCCAAATGAGGAAAATTTAAACCATAATAGTTGTCAAATATTTATTATGTTCAATAACACATTTTAAGCCACTTCCCCATTGGGCATGGTGGTACATGCTTGTAATTAAACTGGGACACATTCAAGGCCATCCTCAACTACACAGAGAGCTTACCAAGTACCAAAACACTTTATTAAGCAATTTTATGTTTGGAGACAGACTCTTATTACATAGCCTTGACTGTCCTGGAACTCACTGTGTAGATCAGGCTGGCCTTGTACTCAGAAGATCCACCTGCCTCTGATTAAATGTAAGAAAAGGAGGGGAGCAGAGAAAAATGTAGAGCTCAATAAAAAAAATGCAAGAAAAGATAGGGAGATCATCAGGCCATAAAAGCTAAGAAACAGATCCAAGATAGGTGATGTGGTATACACCGTTAATCACAACACTCTAGAGGCAGAGGAAGGAGAACTATCACAGGCTCCGGGTCAGACAGGACTCCAATGCAGGAAAGAAGGGCTGGAAAGCTGGCTCAGTGTGTAAGAGCATGCACTGCTCTTGCAGAGGACCTGAGTGCAGTTTCGGGTTCATAACATCCTGTGCCTCAGAACCACCTCAACTCTGCCACAGGTGATCTGATGCCTTGGCTCCACAGAAGTATCCGAAGGGCCCATGCTCACATGCACACACAGAATTAAACTTGTGTAAGCCAGAGTCTCACTGTGCAGTCCTGGCTGGCCTGGAACCCTATGTAGGCCAAGCTAGCCTCAGATTCAGAGATCCTTTTGCCTCTGCATTCCGAGTTCTGGGATTAAAGGGAGCAGAGGAGAAGAACAGGGAAACAGATCAGCTGGGCAGAGGTCCAACTGGATGTGGGCATGCACCTGTAATTCCAGCACCTAGGAAGCTGATGGGAGGGTCAGGAGGTGAAGGTCAACCTAGGCAAGACTTATCTCAAAATAAAAACAACATTTAAAGTGGGGGAGAAAGTCCAAAAATATAGGAACACAGCTTGTGAGTTTGTGCTTAAAACTGATAGGACTGAGTGCTGAGACAGCCAAGTCGCCATCCATGAAGAGGGACACGATGCCTTAAAACTGGTGCTGAGAGGAACGCGATGCCCTGCCCAACTCAGCATAGCCAAGCTGCAGTGTTTACACTGTAAATCATAACATAAACCATAAGAGGAAAGCAGGGGATATTTGAAAATATACTGGGATGAAAAATGACTTACAAGCATCACCCCCAAAACAGATGTCTTCCAATCATGAACTGAATACATTTACAAACCCAAATTAGACATAAAAAAAAAACTAATGTAACCACAAACTAGAGAAAACGGTCATAAGTATTACACAGCCGGCAGGAAAACAATTGCTCACCAGAAAATAGTATTAAGACAGTTCACAGAAAATGCAGTATTAGAAAATATGAAAGTATGGCATTAAAAGCAAATTACATTCAGCAGAAAAATGCAAATTAAAACTGTTGTAACATGTTTCACTTAACAGATTGGCAAAATCAGACCTTTAATAAGGTGTCAGCAAAGGCAGAGGAAAGGGAGCTATACAACATCCGAGAAAGAACCAACCGCTATTGGCCTTTTGTAAATGCACGTGTACTGAAAACAGCAAATGCAACTCAGGGGTGGAGCTTTCCTAGACATCCGCATTTGGAAGCTAATATGTACAAAGACAGTCACCTCATTCTGTATTTCAAAGGAGAAAAGACTATGTAACTCAGTGAGGGACTGATTCAATTAACTGTGGTGAAGGCCAAAAAAAAAAAAATCACACTACACAGACAAGGACTACGAGTGAGGAAGTTAGTCTTTATTCCTAATATATTCCACTTTCTACACTTAGAAGCACGAATGGACTTATTCTTCAATAATGTAAAAGATTTAGTTTCAGTGCTGAGGGGAAGGAGTCTCGCTGTGTAGCCAAGGCTGTCCACGGCCTTACACTCCTGAGTGCTGGAATGCAGGCCTTAGTAACTACGGCTCTCAACCCCCGCTCACCTCCCCCCCAAAACAGGGAGGATCTCCCTGTGTAGACCAGGCTGACCTGGAACTCAGAGATTATCTGGCCTCTGCTTCCTGAAGTCTAGGATTAAAGATGTAAAAGACCACACCTGGCTTTGACAATTCCTTAACAGCTAAAGATCACCTCAGAATATGTCAACTGTTTAACAAGTTATATGGATATTTGCCTCCCAGTGAATTGCTGCTTTTAACCCACTTCTTCCTCATCTTTTAAAATTCTCCAGCATCTTGAGACAATGAATTTCTCACTGACCTCAGTTTTCCGGAAACGTTACCTACTCCACACTATGACCGTCGCATTCCCTAGGTTATCCGAGGGGAAGTATTTCCCCCTCAACTCCATCAAGTTCTAACTAGTGGTTACTCTGCAGTTATTTAAAAGTATATTTCCAAATATATGGAGAGACATCTCTGGGCCTATGCAAGAAGGCATTGCATATAATTTGAACTGACTGAGACTTACTTAGACTTGAAGTTCAAGACATAGAAAATAATTTCTTATATAAAAGAATATTTTGTAAATTTGGACTCCATGTATGTCTGTTAGGCCTTTCAACTGTATTTGTCCAAATGTTCTATCCTGATATTGCTCAAGACAGGCATGTTAAAATCTAAGCTGTCTTTTCTCTTTGTAGTTTAACTTTTGCTTTTTATTTATGGAGGCCATGCTATTAGTTACATACAAATAAAAACATTCAATCCTTTTAATGACATGAATCTTTGAACACTATGTCATTTTTTCCATTTTTTTTGGGGTAAATCATTTTTGTTCTTCAGCTCTTCCTTGTGTGACTTCTTTGGTTAATATCTCAACAGCATGGGATTCTCTCCCCATCCTTTAATTTCAATCCTTTTGTAGCATTATCTTATTTATTTATTTATCTATCTATCTATTTATTTATTGAGGTGGGGTTGCTCTATGTATCCCAAGCTAGTCTGAAACAACAGTAATCTTATCTTCAGCTCCCAAGGGATACAATTCCAAATGTCCCACACCAACCTAATCTTTCATTTAAATAAGAAAAAAACTTCAGCTATAGTAATCAGCCTAATCAAATAGCTTTTGGAATTACTAATACAATATCTACCATTCTGCCACACAACTTCCCACTGGCTCCTCCTTTGTTCACCGTCTTTGTTTGCTGTCTTATTTTGATTACTGATTGTTTTTGCTTTTTACAGCTGCCTTCTATGATTCTGGCATACAACAGGGTCTCATGTGGCCCAGGTTAGCCTTGAACAATCCTGATTTCCTACATCTACCTTACCAGTACTGGGATTACATGAGTGCACCAACATACTCGGCTAAGACCGATCATTTTTTTCTCATTAAGAAGATTACTTAACCTTATGAAAAGGATGGACTGGCAAAGGTATTATGTTGACAATCTGTTTCAAATTCCCCATGCTATCTGGTACGACAGCACCAGGGAAGCCGCAGCCTGGGCCACATGGATCCTACTGCAAACAACTTACTTCCCTGCTTGAACACTATCACTTGCTTCATTTAAGGGAACACAACCATTTTTCTACTTTTTAAGAGATTGATTCTATGGGTCAGCCAGAAAAATTTATATTCACCAAAATTTAAACATTTCACGTTTAACTCAAATCGCACTGAACAAACTATTTCATGGCAGCAACCTTTCTAGCTGTGCCCAGTGCCAGGCTTCTGTACCCAGCTGCCAGAGAAGCCAATGCAAGATGAGTGCAAGGCCTGCCTTGGCAATTTAGCAAGACCAGGTCTCAGAGAATAAAGAGGGCTGGGGACGGCTCAGTGGCAGAACACATGCTTAGCAGGCTCACAGCTCTGAGTTCAAGGCAGTGTGGGGGCACACACTTCTAATCCCAGCACTCAATGGATTGAAGCAGGAGGATTGCCACAAGATTATGAGAGGCCCTGTCTTGAAATAAAACCCACCAAAGTCAACCGACAATTTTTCTGCCTGCAAATGTTCTACTTCCCTCCCATTAGCCCTGACTGTTACATCTGTGTCTTCCAAACGTCTCCTTAGGATCTGGAAAATCCAGTCTACATATCAGATGGTTTGGGAAAAACTATTAAGGTCCAGTTATCCATTTTATTGATTTTCTTAAGCTCCTTTAAATTAAGTGATCAATTATTGTAATAATATCTATTTCTGCTGTCAGCTCTAGAATTTATTGATTTTTTTGATTGAATATTTTATAGCATTTATGCAAATGAGCCACATCATGTTTTAGTACATACAGCGGCCTATCTTCCACACTGAAGCAAGCTGTATTTTCAGACTGAAATTTTCGTGTAATCCAGAAGTTACATGGTGATGGTTATAGATTACAAATGTGTTCCAGTTCCCATCCTGTGCAAACCCATCTGTCCTGTGTACGAAAACTCACAGTTTCTGCTACAGAGGACACTTTGAGCTCGCCTTTCGGCTAAATGCAGTGAGTCCCAGCAGCCGCGCCAGAGTCAACTGCCTGGTTCAACTGAAGCTGAGGTGAAAAGCTGCTCATGTTCTAGTCTGACCACTGTCGCCAGAACTCACCGTGAAAGCTTTGCTACAGGACAAGCTGACAGGAGATGGCATTAATAAATGCACATGAACATTCTACAAATAACAACGAAGACTATGATAAATAGATGGTTCCTAATATTTCCTAATCATTCCTCCATGCTACTCACTACGCCAAAGTCCCCTCTACTAAATTCATTCAGTCCTCACAATAAGCTTACCACTGGCTAAAAGGCAGCAATCTGAAGTGCAGCAGAAGTTAGCTAATAATAAAATACAGGTGGCAAATGATGCATGGGATAGCGTCTACACCAAGAATGTCCACGCAATCATTCTCTATGTAGCATTTTCTATAGCTATAATTATAAGTGTAACCCTTTTACTGGTAATAGAATTAGTATTTCTAGTCATAATTTAATTTTTATTTTTCCTATGTGAATTAATGTTCAATAAATTGTAGGTTATAAAGCAAAAAAAAAAAAGTACAGTTATCAGATGGTCTTCTCTTACAAACTCTTATTCGGTATCGAATAGCTGAAAAAATGAGGGCTTCCTGTTCTAATCACCATAGTATAAATTACACAATGTTAAGCAGGACGTAAGAGGTTCCATACACCTCACTTCCAGGCTCTTCTCAGCAGGGTCTGGGTAGCTGAGGGACACATAAAGGTGTTTCCCATACTTCTGATCTTAATCAACATTTTTCTTCCATATATACATGAAGATGTTGAATAAATAAAGGGCAGTATTCAAATACATAGAATTTCTCCCATTGTGTGTATTCTCTGGTGCTTCTTCACCTGCAAGAGCCGAGTAAAGGCCTGTCCACATTCCTTGCATTCATAGGGCTTCTCGCCAGTATGAATTCTTTGATGCTGCGTAAGATGGGACCTCTGTCTAAAGGCCTTGCTACACTGCTGGCATTGAAAAGGTTTCTCCCCAGTGTGGATCCTCTGGTGTAGAATAAGAGTTTTACAATCGATAAAAGCCTTTCCACACTCTTTACATTCATAAGGCCTCTCCCCAGTGTGAATTCTCTGATGTCTATTAAAGTATGAAGGACAAGCGAAGGCCTTCCCACATTCCTTACATTCATAAGGTTTTTCACCAGTGTGAACTCTCTGGTGTTGGATGAGATGTGCTTTTTGCCTAAAGGCCTTCATACATTCCTGACACTCATAGGGCTTCTCATTAGTGTGAGTTCTATAGTGTTTCATGAATGCTGAGTGACAGAGAAAGGCCTTTTCACAATAGTTACACTCATAAGGTTTTTCACCAGTGTGAATTTTCTGGTGATCATTCAAGTTGGAAGCCCAAGTAAAAGTCTTTCCACATAAGTTACACTCATAGGGCTTCTCACCGCTGTGAATTCTTTGATGTCTGGTAAGATTTGCACTCTTGTTAAAGGCCTTCTGACATTTGTGACATTCATAAGGCTTCTCATTGGTGTGTGTTCTCTGATGTTGAAAAAATGTAGAGAAGTAGAGGAAGGCCTTCCCACAATGCTTGCACTCATAGGGCTTCTCATCCGTGTGGACTCTCTGGTGCTGGACGAGCAGGGAGCAATTAGTGAAGGCTTTCCCACATTCCTTGCATTCACAGGGCTTTTCGCCAGTGTGAAAGCGATTATGTTGAACAAGATAAGCATGCTTTTCAAAGATCTTGCCACAGATCTCACACTGATAGGGCTTCTTGTTGATCTGATATGGGGCAAGATGGAAGTCATAGGCAAATCCTCTGCTGCACTCCTTCAATTCATCACACTTCTCGCCACCAAAGTCCTGCTGATGCTTCATCTGATCTGTGTAGTAGACAAACGTGTTCTCGTACATTTCATTAAGTTTGTCACTGGCAGGAACTCTTACCTGCTGAGTAATGGATTCGTCTGCCTCCTGTTGATAGTGTTTTGTTTCAGAGTGAGTCATTTCACTCAGAGCAATGGGTGTAGGCTGAATGAATTCGGCTGACATCTTTTCCAAAGGGGCTGCCACTCTCTGTAAGCACTCCTCTGTGGATTCCGGTTGTGCCTCAAGGAGTCCCTTGCATTCCCAGTCATTTCCAAAACTAGATTCCTCAAGGCAAGAATTACCAACTCTTTCTATTATTTTCCATTTCAACGATTCTTTTCCAAAGATGCTATGCTCTAGAGATAAATTCTTTGTTTCATTTACAGACAACAAATCTGAAAGGAAATAAGTACATATTTATTACTAGAAGACATGAAACATCGACATTAGAAACAGGTGGCTGGTGGCACATGCCTTAAATCTCAGCACTGGGTAGCTGTCATATGAGTGCTGGGAATTGAACCTGGATCCTCTGGAAAAGAAGCCAGTACTTCTTGCCACTCAGTCATGTCTCCAGCCCCAAAATGATCTTCATGTGCTTGCTGCAGTGTAAGAGAACTGGACTTTAGATGCCCAGAACTCATGGAACCACCAAGAAGGCATGGAGGCTCACTTTTAATTCTAGTCTCAAAAGGTAGAGAGACATGATGGGGGGCCCAGTAGGGCAAGAGGAAACTTCCTGACACACCACTGTATCTTTTGCAGTAAAAGTAGACTGTGGAGGCCCAAAAATGTGAGCCTCTTTCCACCTTGTCTGAAGGTCAGAGTTTCACCTTGCTCAGAGTTGTTGCCCTTCCACCCCGACCAATGGTCAGAGAGTTGGAGCTCACTTCTGTTCCTTCAAGGTTATTGTCTGTTTCTACCTCAAACAAAGGTCCCACCTAGATTTAGATCAGAGAGTTCTGCTCTCTGTTAACAAGTGTGGCTAATATTCAACCTTGTATTTCAGGTATCAAGAAGTAGACCTGTTTCTACCTTAAACAAAAGTCTAAGGATCAAACTAAGTTCCTACTCTCTCATGGAGATAACTATGGATTCCACTTATCTTGTTCTAGTAACAGAATGTTTAACTAAGAATGTAGCCTGCAACCTTCAACTGATCTGCTCAATTCCTTGTCTCCTGTTAATACAGTTTCTTATCTTACTCCTTCCTTTTGAGGTTGGGGTATTTTAAGCAAATGGAAATTAAATGCATGCAATTTCAGCGTTCACTAGAGCTCCCTCCCATACTATACTATGTTTTCTGTTTTATTATTTTCATTCACATCTTCATTCTCTTTACTTATTTTCCTAATCCTCATGTCCCTACCCTGGTAAGTGATATTTTTGTTGAAGCTGGTCCTAGACAGTAGACAAAGCAGGGAACTCTGTAGTGACACTTAGCCAGTAGAAGGGGGGAAATGAGAGGTTAGAGCAGGCAGAGGAGAAAACAGCTGGAGATGTGCAAGTGTTTTAATAAGTAGGATTGCCCACATGCTGGGGCCCCAAAGGGCACAGCAGGGAGATGCCTACATGGTGGGCACTCCAAAAGGGCACAGCAGGGAGAGAGAACATTTACTGAGCTGGTGAGGAGAGATGGTTAGATAAGGTTGTTATGGTTTAAGTAAAATGCTGCAGGTCCCCCAGTGGCGGCAGGCAGCGGGTCCTGAGACCACGGCAGGCCACAAAGGCAACCAGGTCCTGGGCAGGGAACCCGCGAGTGGCCTGTGGGCCACGAGGGGCAGCGAATCCCAGGCAAGGAGCCACGTGGTGGGTGAGAGACTGAGATGAGTAGACATGCCACAAGACCACACTGCAGGTCTCTGAAGGCAGCTGGTCCTGGGTAGGGAGCCACGTGGCGGGTGAGAGACAGAGACATGGATAGGAATGCCATGCAGAGTGAAGTTGGCTATTTATTTAATGGGTTATGGAAGGGAAGGGGAGGGGGGAAGAGCAGAGAGAGAGAGAGAGAGAGAGAAACAGAGAAGGGGGAAGGGGAGAAGTGGGGAGAAGGGAAAGACAGAAGCTACCTCTTCAAGAGAGAGACGGAAAGGAAGGGACTCAGGATGGAAGCTGAAGATCAGCTTGCCTTGGCAGATAGGGGAGTGGGCATAGCTTGTCTCTTAAAGAAACAGGACAGACCATTACAAAGGTGGAAGGGAGAAGCAGCTAAAGAGATGGAACTCTAGAATTGAATTTGGTGGGCAGCAGAAGCCAGCAGAAACAAATAATCAGTACATACCCTAGGCAAGTCAGCTTGGTTCAGAGAGGCTGAGTTCCCAAGAAGGGAGTTCATTTATGACACTCTTGGGCTTCAGCAGCAGATGAATGAAAAAAGAAATAAAAAGAAAGGACACGACTGCTCCTAGGGATGGGGGAGGTCCCACGAAGGGTGGCAGTCCGTTACCTGAGGCCTTGGTGGGTCCCCTGGCAGGTGGCCTGAGGCCTCAGCGGGAGACAGATAGATAGATATGCCATGCAGAGAGAGTTTGGGTATACAGTTTATTTAGTAGGTTATGGAGGGGAAAGGGAATGGGAAGGGGAAGGGGATGAGAGGAGAAGGGGCCAAGAAGAGAGAAAGGCAGAAGCTACCTCTCCAGAAGAAGGGCAGAGAGAGAGAGAGAGAGAGAGAGAGAGAGAGAGAGAGAGAGAGAAATTGCCTTGGTGGAAGGGGGAGGTTGGGAGTGGGTGGGGCTTGTCTCTTAAAGGGACAGGGTACCCAGGTGACAGACCAGGCCAGCAGATTACACTGACAGCCAGATCCACTTTGATATGTTAAATAGGCACCTCAGCCATTTGTCCCAGGGTTTATAAAACAAAATAATAAGAATGATTACATTAATATCAGAGAAAATAGACTTCATGATAATCTACACTGTCAAAGATAATTTTATCAAAGCAATTAAAGGTCATCCTCATCTGTCTGGCAATCACAGTTATATAATTCTATGATAACAAAGTCTCACAATTCATAAGGGAAAACAGAAATAAGAAAGAAATGACAATCCTACAACACAGCTGCAGATGCTCCAATTATCTCTCAGTAACATACACAGTCAGATTCCTCCAAACAGTCAATCAAGACAATGAAATTACACATAGTACCAGGCAACATTATTACCACTGTCTAATTTTCATAAAGACGACATCAGCAACAGCTAAACGCGGCCAGTGAGATGGCACAGCCGGCTAGGGGTTTGCTGTCAAGCCTGAAAACCTGACTTTGATCCTGGAGAACCACGTGGTACAATGAGAGAACCCACTCCCACTAACTGTGCACACACACACACACTCAAAATAAAAGTTGACAAAAAACCTGGGTGGTGGCGGCGCATGCCTTTAACCCCAGCACTTGGGAGGCAGTGGCAGGAGGATTTCTTGGAGTTTGAGGCCAGCCTGGTCTAAAAGAGCTAGTTCCAGGACAGCCAGGGCTGTGACACAGAGAAACCCTGTCTTGGAAAACCAAAAACCAAAACAAACAAAAAAGCCAAACAAAAAAAAAAAAAAGAAAAAGAAAGAAAGAAAGAAAGGAAGAAAGAAAGAAGGAAAGAAAGAGAAAAAGCAAGCTGCTGGTCCTCTCCTTTTCTCAAACTATTTCTTCCAAAACACTGGCCTCACAGCAGGACTTCTGTACGCGGTAGGAGAGGATAATCACTGCCACTCTATGACTAGTTTGGCCTTCCCCAAAAGCACCCCAGTTGCTCCCAACATCCTTACGCACCTGGATACCATGCTGCTTGCTCCACCATCCACGGTTCTTTGCCTTGCTCCAGCAGTGAAATTACTAATGGCTTAGAAATGGCAAGTCCTACTCAAAGAAAGAGAATGTTAAAAAAAAAAAAACAACACAGAAACAGGCAACAACAGTCAAACAGAATTTGCTATATAATTAGTTTAACCGAAAACAAATTTCGGATCTTCAGGATGATTGTGATTTAAAACAAATGAATAAAAAAGTTGCTGTTTAGCAAGCAATTTACTAAACAATTGTTGTTTACAGAGATCACTGATGAAAATTAAAAGTACCAGGGAAGGATCATGAGAAAGTATGTATATAGTATATCAAAGGACTTCAAGGGAAGCTATTTACCAGCTGTTAAGTAGTGGCTTTGGGGACAGAGAAAAAGTTCACCAGTTAAGTCCTGCATGCGGTAGACTTTCCTCTCCCGCAGATCTTCATCTCTAACATTAAGGGAAAGTATTTTCTGAATTATGAGAAACAGATGGCCTTACCCAGTGACACAAAGTTACTGTAGGTCTCCAACATCACATCTCTGTATAAAGACCTCTGGTCAGGGCCCAGACACTCCCACTCCTCTTTACAGAACTCCACAGTCACATCCCTGAACACCACCAACTCCTGGACGGAAAGAAAATGATTTCTTTTCAGGGTTTTCCAGGGCAAGGCATGTCCTCTCCCAGCACTAGGGAAACTGAACATTTCAAAGCATTGGCCTTTGGCTCCTGGGAAATCATTTCTGAGCCCCTGGATGTCTTGCCTGATGAGTTGTTTCTTTTCTGTACGCCTGACTGAGGCCTTGGGCTTGGCCGGCTTGACCTCTAGGAGGCTGGAGAGTCAGTAACAAAGATGAGTTATAGCCACCGTGGGCACGCCCAGCAAAACCCCAGATGAAGAATATTTGTCAAGTGTTGCTTGCTGGCCATACTTGGTACATGTTGTCTCATACTATGGCTAGGAGAACTAAGCATGTCTCTAGACTTCCACCAAGAGGACACAATGCAGACTTTAGACTTCGCCCTTGGCAAACTTCTCTTTCCTAGTCCGCATTCTTTTTTCTTTTAACTTATTTAACCTATTTATTTTGTGTACATTAGTGTGAAGGTGTCAGATCCCCTGGAACTGGAGTTACAGACAGTTGTGAGCTGCCATGTGGGCCCTGGGTATTGAACCCAGGTCCTCCAGAAGAGCAGCCAGTGCTCTTAACAACTGAGCCATCTCTCCAGGCCCCTATTCTGCATTCTTTTGGGGGTAAATTCAAAAGTATGAGGATAACTGCTTCTCTTAGTTGTGCAAATTCAACCAAAGAATCACTCCAGTCTATCCAGACAATTGGTTCATTCCCATAATCCCGGCACTGGGAAGGACAGCTAGAAATTCAGGGCTAGCTTGGGTCTTAGTTAGGGTTAAAACCGTGATGAAAAATCACAGCCAAAAGTAACTTGAGGAGAAAGAAGTGTATTCCCTTATGCTTCCAACGTACCATTCATCACTGAGGGAAGTCAGGGAAGGAACTTAAACAGGATGGTATCAAGAGGTAGGAGGAGAAGCAGAGGCCATGGAGGGGTGATGCTCACTGGCTTGCTCCCCATGGCTTTCTGCTTTCTTATAGAACCCAGGACCACCAGCCCAGAGACGGTGCCACTGCAGCAGGCTAGACCCTCCTCACCAATCACTAATTTAAAAAATGCCCTATTGGCTTGCCTTCAGTCTGATCTTAAGTGGGTATTTTCTCAATTGAGGGTCCCTCCTCTCTGATTCTAGCTTGTGTCAAATTGACATAAACACTAACTAGGACATCTAGGCTACACAAGTTCCAGACCAGCCTGTGCTACAGAATGGCACTCAGTCTCAAGTAGGAAAAAACAAGAAAGCCAAACCCACAGACGAGGTACTGCAGTTGAGGTTAAAAGGAGTGTGCAGGAGAGGAGCCCAGCAGTACACTGGGGCCCACAGAGAGGCTCACAGCAAGAGAATGTAATCGGTCCAGTGTGTGCAGCTGCCCAGAAGGACGAAGCCATTTGTTGCTGGCACCACCTGTCCTGGGAACTTGACACACTCAAATGGAAGGCTCAAAACCATACTGTGGGTGTTTTGGTTATGATTAAAATAATAATAGGAACACATAAAATAGCAATGGGCACACTCTTGGGGACAAGAGACACAGAAGACACTTGGAAAATAAAAAAGCATTGTAACCATATGAGAACCAAAAGGTGACTCCCTTCTCGCTTTTGCATCTGTCCCCTCTACTTTGGGTTGCTAGCATAACTCTGCAAACAGACATGCTGGTCACTTGAGATAAAGCCAGGGTACCTACCCTGCCTATCCCCTTCCTTCCAGGGCTGAAGCATGCAGGGGGCGGGGGCACTGCGCTGGCGATCTTTCTGTGTCTCCTCTAGAAGCCCTAAAGGTCTCAGGTCCTGGTCCTAAACTTGCACTCACCTTGGATTTCAGGAATAGCATAGGCTTAAGGGCTGCACCCTGCCTCCAGATGTGGCCAACTGTCCCTAAGGGCAGGGCCTGATCAGGCGCAAAAGCAACCATCTGCTGAGAATAAATCTGTCTCCTTGGACCACAAGGACTTCTGCCCACCAGCTCGCAGGAACTGAGATAAGGGACGAGGACTAATCAGATCAGGATTACTTAATTATGCAGACATCCCTCACTCCCATCCTTCCCAGGGCTAACCCTAAAAGCTCAGTGCCTCAAAGATAGTCTTAGCACATCTTTAAAGGTACCTGAGGCGCCTTTATCTCTGTGCGGCCAAAAAATCAACTTCTCTCAGCTTTTCAGTGTTACTTATTCTTTATCTATTTTAATTTTTAAAATTCCTATGTGTGTACACTGAGGTCAAAAGAGATGATTTAGAAAAGGGAAAGAGGCCAGGCACGGTGGCGCTCACCTTTAATCCCAGCGCTTGGGAGGCAGAGGCAGTGGATCTGTGAGTTCGAGGCCAGCCTGGTCTACAGAGAGAGTTCCAAGACAGTCACGGCAACCCTGTCTAGAAAACCCTGTCTGAGAAACCCTGTCTAGAAAAGTTTTTAAAATTAAAAAAATAATAATAAATGAATTTGAAAAGAACTATTTTTGGTTTTCTGGGTGGAAAGTTATTAAGCAGAACAGAAAAGCCAATGGGTTTCTGATGGGATTAATGAATAAAAAATAAGGAATAAATTATACACCTGTCCTGGGGGGTTATCAAAGGATGTGCAACAATAAATGATGTGGGGCAGAAAGCTCATGAGCTCAAGGTCATCCCTGGCTCTGAACCAAGCTCAAGGCAGCCTGAGCTACATGAGACCGTGACTAAAACAAATTACTACACAATAAGACTGTCCCATTCAATAAGAAAACAAAATAAAAATATAAAGACTGCATATTTAAAAGCAAAAGTGTTTTTCTTTATTTGCAAAATATACCAATACTTTTCTTTGCAGATTTTTCTCTTTTTTTGAGACAGGACCTCAAGTAGTGAGCTTAGAACTTACTGGGTAGCCTAGGGTGGGCTCGCTCTTGCAGCAATCCTGAATAACTTTATATATCCCTTTTCCTGACTCTCAAGCGACTGAGCACGCGATCCAGTCATGATCTAATTTGGTATAGTCTATGTGTCAGCACCTGTTAATGACCTCATGCCTATCAATTCTGTCAGAACAAATCTAAAGTAAGTGCTGTTATTTCCTCTACTTCCAGATAAGGACATTGAGGAATAGAAAAATGAAGTAAACTCATGAATCCAGAGATATTGGTATTTCTTATATGGCCCAGAAGATGCTTGAATGAAAAAAGAAAAACAAAACAAAACCAAAAAAAAAAAAAAACCCATACAATCTCTTGTAGTTCTCATATACTGAAGAAAACAGAATCACACTGCCAAACCTCAAACCTCACATGGTTACCATGACAACAGGGTGACAATTCCATTTCTGGATTCAGCAGCCAAAAAACAGGTAACAGAAGAAATCCCACCTCACCTTGAACACAGTGTTGACATCCACAATAGCCATGCTTCTCTGTTCTCGGGGCACTCTGGGAAAATGGCAGAACTGGAGAAGGAAGAGCGAGTTAGAGAAACTAGGTCAAACATCCCAAGACCTAAGAAGTCACAACCAAGACTGAAATGCTACTGAGGGGCACTCATAGGGACAATGACAGATTCTCATTCCTTCCATTTGTAAGGCCTGTGACCCACACAGGAAGTCCTTCCCACCCCATTTATAGGGTAAGGAATGTGTCATTGTGATATGGGATAATGCTCTTGTACACTATAAAGAATTATCACGCATATTAGTTTAATAAAACGCTGATTGGCCAGTAGCCAGGCAGGAAGTATAGGCATGGTGACCAGAATAGGAGAATTCTGGGAAGAGGAAAGGCAGAGTCAGTCGCTAGACAGACACAGAGGAAGCAAGATGAGGTTGCCTTACTGAGAAAAGGTACCAAACCATGTGGCTAAACAGAGACAAGAATTATGGGTTAATTTAAGTTGTAAGAGCTAGTCAATAATAAGCCTGAGCTAATAGGCCAAACAGTTTATAATTCAAATAAGCCTCTGTGTGTTTCTTTGGAACTGAACAACTGTAGGACCAGGTGGGACAGAAACTTCCATCTACACCATTCCCATATGCCCTTATCACAAGGGTAAAATCCACCAGTGTGGATTATCCACTGATGTGGATAGCATCAGTGTCCCAGGAGGTTCTCAGGGATAAATGCCATTGATGTATAGCATGTATAGAAAAACCTTCTTATGAACATGTAGATATTTTTTTAAATGATAGGGTCTCACTAAGTAGACCAGGCTGGTCTTCAACTTAGAGATCTACCTGCCTCTGCCTCCCAAGTACAAGAATAAAACGTGTGTGCACCATGCCTGACTCCTTTAACTTTCTCTCTCTCTCTCCTTTCTTTTTTCAGGCTCCTTTAATCTACTTTTTCTCTTTCTTTCCTTCGTTCTTTCCTTTCTTCCTTCCTTCCTCTCTCTCTCTTTTTCTGAAACAAGGTTTCACTGTATAGCCCTGGCTGGCCTGAAACTGAACATGTAGACCAAGATGACCTTAAACTCACAGGGATCTAACTGCCTCTCACTCCTGAGTACTGGGATTAAAGGTGTGCACCACTATGTTCAGTCTTTAATTTTTTAATTATGCTATGTCTATAATGCCCAAGACCCCTTCAAGTACCCAATAAAATGCCTGCTCGGGCTTTTCTGTGGGTAATATGAGTTTCCCCAAAACTAGTGCTGTTTGTTCCCCTTTCTTCAACCCCAAAAAAATTTGCCTTAGAGTTTATGATCAGAATTGTTTTTTAAAAGATTAATTTATGTTTATTGCTGTTTTGCTTGCATATATACCATGTATACCATGTGTACTCCTGGTGCCTTGAGAGGTCAGAAAGGAGAACTGATCCCCCAGAACTGAAGTATGGGTGGTTATGAGCTGCCATGTGGGTGCTGAGAATTGAACTCAGGTCCTCTTGAAGAGCAGCCAGTGCTCTTAACCACTGAGTCATCTCTCCAGCAATAAGATTTATCTATTTATGTTTTTTATGTGCATGAGTGCTCTGTCTTCATGTACGCCAGGAGAGAGCACCAGACTCCACTATAGACGGTTGTGAGCCACCACGTGGTTGCTGGGAATTGAACCCAGGTCCTTTGGAAGAACAATCAGTGCTCTTAACCGCTGAGCCATCGCTTCAGCCCCATCAACAATTTCTATTTCTATATTCACCAGGCTCCTTCAGAGGACTTGGATCATTGAGACTGAAAAAGACTTCTCAGCACATAGTCTTCTCCCCAAAGTTCTCACAGGGACCAGAGGGAATCTCTGCTCCTGATGGCTCTTCCTGCCATGGGAGCCCCCTTTACATCTAAGACTGGTCAAGGGCTTTGTGTAAAGTTCAGTTGCAGAACTCTTGCCTACCACAGAAAGGGCCCTGCGCTCAGTCCAGCAATACAAAAACATGACATAAGAAATAAAATTAAATTTTGTCCAAAGATTAAAGCTATGGTTCCATGCTTTAGTTACTATTCCGTATTACCATCGGTGTGGGGTTCAATCCTTCAAAACATACCTAACTTCACACCCACCCCTACATCTCATCCCATTATTAATCATCCTCCAACCCCACCTCACTCCACACTCTCTTTCACTGGGACAGCAGAAAGAGAGGCATGAAGAGAGGATTTTCTGTGGTTTCCTCCACCTCATGCAAATAAAAAAGAGGAACTTGATCTCCTCTCTGGAAACCATAAACACAAAGCAAGGTACATTTGAGGAAGGCCGAAAATTTCTGCAGGAATCAGTCAGGTGCAGAGTAGTAAATTCCATTTTAGTTCATTTAAGCTGCTATAACAAAATATCAGAGACTAGGTAGCTTAGAGACAGCAAACTTATTTCTCAGTTATGGAGGCAGAGAAGTCCCTATCTCGGCACTGATAGGTTTGGTGTCTAGTGAAAACCTATTTCCTGGTCCACAGATGGAGACTGTTCTGTATTCTCATCTAGGGGAAAAGCAGCTCCAGGGAGTCAAGGCACTAATCTCACGTAATTACATTCAAAAAGTCCCCACCTCCTAAATCCACCACATTGACGGCCAGGTTTTAACTATAAACTGGAGAGGGTGGAGATTGGAAACGACTGAGACCCAGCTCCTGTCCTAAAGGCTTGGAGCTGAGAAGGTTTTCTTTTTAGACCCCAAAGTGGATCACACTGAATCTTGAACTCCAAACTCTGACTTCTCCAGTTGTAGTCAACAGAGCCTTATAGATTCTCTAAGACTTTTCAAATCTATTGTTTGTCCCTAAACAAGGCTAATTGAGGATGTGACACAAAAGTAGGAGCCCCACAGTAGCACGTTTCTTCAAACATAATTTCTCCACCCTCATACATTTCTGAGACAGGATTTTACGACGGCCTGGAACCCACTATGGTGCAGTCACTGTCTTCCAGCTTTCGCGGCCAGAGTGCTGAGATTACAGATGTGGGTCACCTCGTCTGACTTCTGACTATATTTAAAAGTCACGGTGATCGGTAAATCGATCTATCTTGGGTAGAGATATCCTTATCATCTCTATTATTTAGCTTTCTTTTTTCCAATTTTTCAAGTAAACTTGACATCCAGGAAGGAGTAGACGTCTTTTCCCCCCACTTAGCGGTGGAAGACTAGAGGATCCGGTAACCACTTATCACCCATGTTCTGACGACCTCGCGCACGCTCGCTCTCACCCTTCCGTACAATCCACACCCTCCGAAAGCCTTCTCGCCTGTGGAGTCACACTTGCCTCGCCGTAGTCCCTGCGGAGATCTCTCAAGCCCTCAGCGCCATCCCGGAAACCGGGTGGGTCTCCTAGAGCCAGTCGACAGCCGGCAACCAACAAATAAAGACCGGAAGGCCCCAAACCCAAAATGCATAGAACCAGAGCCAGACTCACCTCAACTGGGACCCCCACAGGCTACGAACTCCAAGGACCAGCGGATACCAACCAGAGCAGTACCCGGTTAGGTCGGGTAGGGCACTGAGATGATCCGGAACAACCTTTCTCCAGCCACTTCCGCCATGTGTCTCAGCGTTTAAAGTGAACTACATTTCCCAGCAGGCCGTGCCTCTCTAGACTCCCTGGGAGAGTTTCGATGCCCGAGAGTGGAAGCAGAGAATGTTGGAACGAGAGAACGGACAATTAGCCTTCTTAGGAAGAACTTCCCACGGATCCGGGCCTGGGATCCTCTGAAACTTTTAAGGTGTTTCAGCTCTGCGGTGGGGTGGAGATCTTTACTTCAGAAACAAGAATACGGCAAGGACAGCCTCAAATGACCCAGCTCAGGACTACATTTCCCAGAGGCCATCGCAGACCGTGTTCTCCTTGACGAACTCAGCCTGCTCTTGACCCTCTGATGTAGTGTGAGAGCTCCTTAGAGCTTCCAAGGTGTAGTCTGGGACATCGGGACGAAGCTGGGAATGACTGGATGGAGCAAAGATCACCTGTCGTCACCGGAACACAATCTTACACCTGATAGCCACAAATTTAAATGTGCTGCTTTAGCCAGGCCTGTAATGCATGCCTGAAATCCCAGCACTCAGGAGGTAGAGACAGGAGAATAAGGGGTTTTAGGGCCAGCTTCGATTACGTTACATAGTGAGTTTGAAACCAAGGTTGCTTTTTGTTTTGATATGTTGTCTCACTGATACAATGGGAACTCGATGTTGATCATGCTGTCCTCAAACTCTGAAATCCCCACGTCTCTGCCTCCTGCTTGCTGTGATTAAATTCAGGCAGCCCCACATCCAGCTAAGTGTTGGTGGGTTTTGTTACTATTACTTGGTTTTGTTGTTGCTGCTGAGGCAGAGTCTTACTAGGTAGCCTTGGCTGGTGTTCTGGCCTGGACTTTGCTTGCTAAGTAGCTCAGGCTGGTTTCTAATTCATAGATACTCTCCTGCCTCAGCATCCCAAGTGCTGAAAATAAAGGCACATACTACCATGCCCTGGTAAGTTTTTTCAGCCCAACAAAACTCTCTGCCAACACAATCCAAATCAAACCAAATTAAAAGAAACCCAGGTTTAATGGATGCCAGCGCTCCCAGAGAGGGGGACAGAACTGGAAAGACCACGTGTTTGTTGGTGGGGGGGCAGTTTAAATAGCCTGTGGGAGTGGTCTTCACCCTCTCTGGGGAGGGGTCACCATTTGGCAGGCTTTCTTGGAGGTGGAGTTTGGACTGAGGCAACACTCAGGGAAGGAGGGCTTGAAATGGAACTTTCCATCCAACATTCCAAAATGGATGCCAGGAGCTGGGGTGACACTTCCAATCAAACATTCCAGACTTTTTTGGATAAGGATATTAGGGGCTGAGGTGACACTTCCAACCAAACACTGCTAACTTTCAGTCTTTTGGGGACGAGATCTTGCCTGGAATTTACACCAGTTGTCTCAGTCTCCTGAGTGATGGGATTGCAGGTTTGAGCCACCACACCTGGCAGTAATTCTTAAATATATAAATTTACATTTTTCAATGGACTTGTAATATTTTACCTATTTTTAATTTTTTCTATTGCTTTTTGAGGCAGGATCTGAAATGGATTTGCTGGTAGTCCGCGGCAGCTTGCTGTGGGATCCCGAAAGCAGCCAGTCCCAAACAGGGACAGCGCATGAGACCACACGGCAGGTCCCCAAACGAAGGTGGCTGGTCCCCGGCAGCGTCCCCCGCAGCTAGCCATGTGGCAGGCAGGCGGGACAGGCAGATAGGCACACCATGCAGAGTGGAGGTGGACATTTATTTAGTGGTTATGGAAGGGAAGGGAGAAGGGCAGAAAAGGGGAGAGGGAGAGAGAGAAAGAGAGAGAGAGAAGAGAGAAGGGAGAGACGGAAGCTGCCTCTCCAAGAGGGAGACAGGAAGGAGAGAGAGACTAAGGCTGTAAACAGGAAGGAAGACCTGCCTGCCTCAGTGAATGGGGGAGGGAGTGGGCATGGCTTGTCTCTTAAAGAGACAGAGCAACCATTACATTCCCATCTCTTTTTTTATAATAAAAAAGGGAGGTTAGGCACCACAGGTTAAAGGAATTGGGGCAGTGGATTCTTAAGACTTCTTCCTGCTTATTTGTGGGCATTGTCTTTGGGGAGAACCTGAGAAGGCTGGGTGCTGGTCACATCCTGGCATAGCTGCTCTCTTTGCTCCTGTCCGGTGTTTGTGGTATGGAAATGTCTCGTGTTTCTTACACCTGTTTAAGGTATTGGCAGAACAGAGGACAAAGTTAAATTAAGGGGAAAAAAATTTAGGACCAGGGAATTAAGGGGGATGTATCTGACCTGTTTAAGGTGGATCCTTCAATTTGGCTCCCTGGAACTCAAAAGAATTATTTGGACTTGTGAATACATAAGTTTTAGACATATACATTGTATAAACAGTAGCATATTTATGTCAGAATGACTGTGACACATATTTTTGCACAATGAAAAGTATTTTTAAGACTATGGAAGGCACAATGAGAGAGAAGTTTGATAGCTTGTATTTGTCCTCACACCTTTATAACTTGCAGGTCTTGTATTTGTATTCTATGGAAATTTGTTGGATTACTGTAGTACTGTGTCGGTGACATAGGACCCAGCCATGACAAGCTCAATAGAGACCCGAGTCTCAGTAGTTTAGCCCCACCAGTGACAGATGCTGGATGGAACCTTGTCGGTAAGCCATAGACACATGACAATACACATGTTAATATAAGTTATCTCTTATAATATGTAAGAGATAGCCAATAAGAAGCTATAGCTAATAGGCCAAGCAGTGATTTAATTAATACAGTTTCTGTGTGGTTATTTCGGGGCTGAGCAACTGGATACAAACAAGTGGCCTCCAACTACACACACTCATCACTTTTCACCAGGACACCCCTAAACAAATGTCAGCAAATCAGGGGTCCTGAATGTAGGAGGATGGCCTACGTGTTTGTCCCGGCTGCCTGGCTAGCTTAGCCCCAAAATAATCACACAGGAACTGTATTAATTAAACCACTGCTCAGCCCATTAGCTCTAGCTTCTTATTGGCTAACTCTGACATCTTAATTTAGCCCCTTTCTATTAATCTGTATATCACCACGAGGTCGAGGCCTACCAGCAAAGTTCCAGCACGTCTATCTGTGGTGCGGATCCATGGCGTCTCTCTCTGACTTCTCCCCTCTTCCTCCCAGCATCCAGTTCTGTCTTCCCTGTCTACCTAAGTTCTGCCCTATCAACAGGCCAAGGCAGTTTCTTTCTTCATTAACCAAGAAAAGCACACACAGACAGAAGGACATCCTACATCACCTGAACTTTAGAAATCCCTTACCACCATCTTTGTTACTATAAAAACCCAACTCTAACTAAGCTTAGGGTTCTCTGGCCACTCCAATACGTTGGACACACATAGAGTCTGAGTTTGCAAACTTGGGTAAGAATAAAGGCTCTTTGCTTTTACAGACAAGACTCTGTCTCCTGCTTGGTTTTGAGGGGACTCCATGATCTGGGAATAACAGGTTACCCACTTTAAGGTCCCCTCTTCACAACTTCTTGGGACTGACACCAAAAGGTCTGTGAGAGGGAAGTCACAAGCTGATCCCTAGATGAAGTTTTCCAACAAGAAAACACTGTCCTTATGTTGTGGAATATTTCTTTAACTAGGTAAAGATGTGTTACGTTTGTTTATGTTGCATTTGTTTAATGATGTAAAGATGTGTTGCCTGCCTAAGGCACCTGATTAGTCTAACAAAGAGTTGAACAGCCAATAGATAGGCAGAGGAAGGATAGGTGGGGCTGGCAGGCAAAGAGAACAAATAGGAAGAGATTAAGAGAAAGACAAAGAAGGAGAAAGAAAGGGAGACTCTAGGGGCCAGCCACTTAGACACGCAGTCAGCAAGCCAGCCAGACATGGAAGAGGCAGGAGTGTAATACATACAAAAAGAAAGAAAGGCAAAAAGATCTGAGGTGAAAAGTAAATGAAGAGAAACAGGTTAATTTAGGTTAAAGAAGATGGGTGGTGGCAGGCTCAGGCTAAATATTCGTAACTAAAAATAAGTTTCTGAGTCTTAATTTGGGAGCTGAGTGGTGGCCCAAAGAGAAAGCCAGCTACAGCTTTGTTAATGGTGGAAGGTGTGGGACATTTTGCTGTTGTTTTGGTTTTTGAAGTCAAGGACCAGCCGGTATGTGTCTCAGAATTTTTGCTTTATAAACTTGAACACAACATGCAGCTTCATTCTGCTTTTTTGTTCATCAAATTTATGTTCTTATTTTTAATGAATCTTAATGGAAAATTTTTTAAAAGATTTATTTAATATTATGTATACAACATTCTGCCTGAATACCTACACACCAAATCTCATTACAGATGGTTGTGAAGCACCATGTAGTTGCTGGGAATTGAACTCAGGACCTCTGGAAGAACAGCCAGTGTTCTTAACCTCTGAGCCATATCTCCAGCCCCAAATTTATGTTCTTTGCAGAAGCAATATGCATTAGTAACTGATGACTATGATTCCCAGAATGTGGGGCAGTGGTACACTTATGACTTTTTGATTGAGTCATCTCTTAACCCCGAAATCCAGTTTAGTTTTTCTTTGCTTTTTATTGTTGAAACAGTATTTCAGTCTGTATCAGTTAGGCCTTGGGCTCTCTATACTTTAGACTGAAAGACCCGGATAAATCCAGACCTCTCTAGCAGAAAGAGAAGAGCCAAAAATCTAGATTAGCCGGGTCAGTGACTCTGTTTCAGGAACTAGCTGAAGATAAAGTTAGATTATAATCTTGAGAAACAGGTGAAGAGACCCCCAGTAAGGGGAGACCCTCCAGCAGACGCTCCCCACCAAGAGAAGACTCCAGTCGACTTCGGCTGCGCAAACAAGAGGCGTTTATTAGTTGGTTACACAGGCCTGCGGATGCTGCAGCAATCGAGTTGCTGAGCATGCCGGGCTCAGAGAACAAAGCAGTTTATATAGGATTTTGGGGCAGGCAGCTTTAGGGTACCCAGCAACAAGTATTTCATTGGTTAATTCATATAGAGCATAGAGTTATTTTGGGGCGCAGTGATTTGTTTCACTTTGGATTTCACAAAAACAGACATGACGAGGACACTGTGTTTGGCAGGGTCTTA